>JAXQQM020078550.1:0-157536 GCA_034641835.2 Pinus albicaulis
TGAATTTGGAGGCCTATAAGCACAACGCGACTAGCGCTATGATTTTCCCTCAGGAATACTCAGAGGGAAAAAATTACATTTTTGTATTTCTCATGCATATTACACTATTCTCACCATATTTCAAAGCATTTGGATCATTTTTGACCCCTCAAAAGGTCAAAAAACACCTCATTTTCAGGCCTGGCGGTGCACTCAGAAAAGTGTTGGGAATTTGAATTTTTGGATAGGTTAGAGAGGCTCAATAAAAAAACCAAAGGTAGATCTAGAAATAAGACTCAGCAGGATTTCCAACGGGCCATCACGGAGAAAAATCCGACATCGGGAAGGTGCTCAAAACTTGGCTGCAACAGGACCTATTTTCTGCCTAGGATGGCGCTGCGCTTATAGACAACATTATGTGTTTTTGGCCAAAAGAAAAAAAAAACACACTCATTTATTGTAAAATGATATTTTAATGTTTTTGGAGGCAAATCAATCTATAATTAGGTGCTAGAAGTTATTTTGGCATTTATTTCATGGGATACTTTGTGCCTTGGGCCTTGCATGGTCTCTTGGGCATTTATGACATTTATGAGTGATTTTGACATTTTTCAACCTTATCTAGGGTTTTAAGCCCTCCTTTGATAGATAAATAGAGCATGAGGGCTTCATTGAAAATGTTGGCATTTGATGATTTTTGAGAGAAATACATGGTTTTCTTGATTTTGAAGAAGAAATTGGTCTTATGGAGTTTCTGAATGGTCTGCTTTGATTGATGATGAAGGAGGATAGCTTGCAGGATCCCTGAGCATGATTAATGGTGATGTGTCACTGTTTAGTTCTTGTTTCCTTATGTATCATTTTGTTACATCCTTATATGTTGCAGTAGAAAAGAAGAGTATAGGCTAAGAAATGTTGTTTGAAGCACCTTAGTTCTTCCTGCTTTCTATTGTCTTTATGTTTTCCTCTGCTAGGTTAGTTTAAGGAATTCTTAGGTACTTCTTAGACCTACCTATGCTTGTTTATTCCATGAATGGTTCAATATAGTAGTTTTCAAATATTTTTTATGGTTAGCCCTGCTTATTTGATGCTATTTAAACTCTGTTTTGGAATCTCTCTTTGAAGTACTACTTGTTGGGTTTTAGCCAAAGAGGCCATGTTCTGATCACGCCCTTTTTCCATGCTTGAGAAGTTGCCTTAAATTTATTTGTAGATTGATCATATATTCTTAGGAGTTCCCTCTTCTTTGGTTAAATTTATATGTTATCTTGTATGTTTTCTAAACCTTGAAGGTGAAATCACTAGAAGTTAGGTAAGTTTCTTGCTTTCTATGGTTCACTAAATTGTTCATCTTGAATTCTTGTTTGCTTAAGTATAATAAAAAAGCTATTGTTTTGCCATGTCTTATGATTATGTCCTTATTTTGATCAGTATTCGAGACCATCTCATTTAAAATTACTTGTTTAAGTATTCTTCACTGCCCTTACACACCTACTATGCTCACCAACTTTATGTTCATTTCACTTCACACATGCCTTAAAGATCCATTTGATCATGCTAGGTTTTCCCTGTTATGCATCTTGTTTCATTTTTGAGATCTCCATGAATTTCATTAACTCCATAACCCAATGATTTGAAGATCTCTAGCTCCACCTATTCTACTTGATCATCTTACCCAACCAAAACAAACAACAAACCCTACACTTAACAACTAGCCTAAAATCAAACCCTAAAATCATACAAGTTCACATCCTTTGCATACAATAGAGAGAGCCCTCTCTGAATTGAGGAAGGCTAGGTCCTAGGACTCCAAAGACCGGTCTGTTGTTACCCTGTGAATTTGTTCTACCAATCTGCTAAATCATGGATACCTAACAGATATGTAGACTCTGATGAAAGTCTGGTAAAGAAGAATACCCTTGGAAAAACATATCATTAGGAGATGTGTCAATGTATATGAAGGATGAAGATGTCTACAAGAAGAATTCATGGTGAAATATCATCACTAAGGTAAATTTTGTTTTAAAAAATTTCATATGTATATGTTTATCTAGATGAATTTGTGCAGGGATGCTAATCATGAGAAAGGATGTATGATCCTGGGAGATGATTCGAAAGAAAGCAGCATGGCACAATAGTGGACTAGATAAGGAAGTTTGATGAATCACTTTCTAACAATTGACACGACTCAGGATGAAAGGGATGGATGATATGTGCCCTATTAAGCTAAAAGTTGGAGATTCCTCTATATCGAAATCAGTGACATCAAGAATAGGAATTCTTCATGAGTAGCGGGGTGTCTCACCATTGCTGCTAGAGGTCCCTAATTAAGAGGAAGCCTGATGGTAAGTTTCTTAGTTGGAAGAAAATTGGTAATTCCTAAGGATGAGCTTAGGTACATTCCTTATATAGGAATGAGTACATTCCCTTGTGGAATAAGGTCCTTCCTAGTTGAGAGGGAGAGATAGACACATCATTCTGGTCTTGGAAAGACAAAATGGAGGATTGGGTAATCATATGGCATTCGGTACTCTTTGAGAATGTGTTAGGGAATTCAAGATAAGAGTAGTCGAGGACCGATATTCTTTGAGGGTTAGCTACCCAAGAGAAGAATAGTCCAAGAAGGTCATACATTGGGAACACCCTAGTGGATTATGTACCTTGGAGAGACAATGACGAAGGTGTCTATAAGTCATGTCTCTCGCCAGCATTGTAGCCCATTGTCTCGTTGAGAGATGGGGTTGTTAGTCAAGGCCTTGCACTAGGAAAATTTTGGTTGATATGATGCTATATAGATGCAACTACCAATTCGATTCTTCTTATGATATTATTCATTTTGAAAGTAACCATGTCCCTATATGAATACCTCCCTGGTTAAGAGGGAGTGTTGAAAAGTGTAGCTAGATCGGTCTTCATGTTGACTATGTAATTATGAAAAGAAGAAGTCAAAATAATAAAATTTATTTTCTTCATGGGTTTCATGAGCAATATTTGTTATGTAGATGGAATTTTTCTTGATGTCCATTAGGTTTCATGTCCTCTAGATATAAAATGTAATTAAGTGTCATACATGCTCCAAGACCTTGCTGGAAGTATAGCTCATAACTGCCCTCAATCAACAATGAAAGAAAAGTTGTAATTATAGTGGAGGTTGCCACATTAAATAATCAATAAATCTCACTTCATGTCACCCTATTCACAATGAGAAATTCGGCCTATTACTCAGATGAATGGTCGGCCTAAGACCTGACAAAGTCACGTATATATACCTAAAGTTGCGGATCATTTGGTACCAAGTTTTTTGGTGAACATACAAGAACATAATTGCGGATAGGTGTGAAATGAATGCAGACAACCCAAGAAAAAATACACATATCTCTGTAATGAATGTGGACAACACAATTCATGGTGCATTACTCTGAAATTGTGGATAATTCTATGTCTAAACCACAATAGAGATTATAAGGGAATTGCGGACATCACAGAAGAGACTATAAGGGAATTGTGGATACCTCAAAGGAGACAGTGTATATATATATATATGTAAGATAGTGAAGATATTATAGCAGAGGCAACGTAAATATATATACACAAAGATAGTATTTAGTGCAGAAGACAAATAAAAGAGACAGTGATCATAAGAAGAAGCAGGAGTAATAGTGAGGAAGGAAAATCCTTGATTTACCTTCTCACAGTCCAAGCAAATCAAATAGAAGCATACACAAGGTGAAGGTCAAGGTTCTAGAAGAAAGTCTAGGTCTAGGGTGTAAGTCTATGTCATGGTACTTGTCATTAGAAGATCGATAAGAAGAATTCTTTGCGGGTTTTCCTCTCCAAGAGGGAGAGGTTTTTCCCTGGATCTAGGAGCCTAATTTTTGTGTCTTGTGTTTTTATAATTGACTTGATGAAAGATTAACGTAACCTAAAGAAGAGAAGACATAAGTACATTCACAAGTAACTATCAAGAAGAGAATTTGTATTAACCTATAGCCCTCCAAATTCTCAACAGAGATGTGGTGGCTATAGGCCTCTGAACTATTTTATATTGAGGCTCGAGGGCTTATTTATTATTGAGAAACAATGGAAAACACTATACATCCAAAACCCTAACCCTAGGAGATGAAGCGCTAAAACTATGGGCCCCGTTTGGGTAAATTGGTGTTTCAACTTCTGAGGGAAATAAATTTGGCATATGATCTTTGTTTTACATGCACCATACCTCGTTATAACTATATATCCGAGGAATACAACTTTTGATTTGATTGATTTCCCAAAAAATGTCATTTAGGACCTCAAAATTGCTCTGGAAATTTAGGACCCGAAAAAATGCTAAAAATAGTAAGTTGTGCTCAAGCTGAAAAAATGAATGAAATAATGGTGGGGGTTCAAATGGAATAGGTGGGTGGCCACTAATATCCACTTGGATCAATCGGGCCTCAAAATGGCTCCAGAATTTCATGACCTGAAAAACGTCTAAAAATATTAAGTTGTGTTGAAACTGAAAAACTCAAAGAATTGATGGTGTAGGTCCAAATGGAATAGGTGGGTGGCCACCAATATCCACTTGATCATTCCTCCCTCCTTAGGAAGCAATGGTCCCCATTGCGTTAAGTTCCTCCATGAGAGGCAAATTCTGCTGAACTTGGTATTGGATTTGTCCAGGATGTTGTGGACCTGCTGGTGGGCGTGCTGGATGACTTCAATAAATTTGGTTTCCTCAGAAAATACATGTGTCAATTCTTTTTGTGTAGTTGCCTGAGGTATGGAAACATCAAGCGGCAGTGCGCTGGGGGTCAGATCAATGGAGTGATTGTCCTGATAGTATAGAGGAACCTCTATGGGTGAGGAGAAAATGTCCTCATATTCCTCCACGACTTTGTCCATTTGTTGCAGCCATGTAGGGGAGCCTTGTTTCGAGGTTGTGGCCACAATATTCTTCTTTCCCGATGAGCAAGTTGTAAGTAAAATAAATTTCCCGGTTTGGGAAACAATATTACTATGTTGTTTTGCAATAGTCAAGGAGATGGCAGGAGGTGGTACTACCTCTAGTATCTTGTACAATTGATTTCCCAAAGTAATAACAATATAACGAGGCCTAGACTCATACACAGCATGTCACCTCCACAAGTATGGTTGGCCTAATAATACATCAGCTACATCACTAGGAGAAACATCACACAATACCTCATCTGTGATTGTCTTGATGTTGTATGGAAGGCAGAAATATTGGTGGATGTGGAGATCTCTCCCTAGGTGAAGCCACTTGATGGTATACGACCATGGGTGTGCTATGGTCGGTAGGCCGAGCCACTTCATGACCTCTGCTGAAATGAGGTTCTTTTGGCTTCCGCTATTGATAAGAAATTGCAACAGAGAACACTTCACCCACATCTGTGAATGGAAGAGGCGCTCCCCCTCCTCTGGATCCTCGGGATCCTCCCTCTGGAGCTTGGTGGTGGCAACAATGGAACTAGGGTCCACATCAATGATATGCTTCCCTTTGGCATCTCCCTTGTATGGTTCTAGCTAAGGATCATAACATGCATCTGATGCGGGTGCCTTCATTTTGGCTACCAATGATTGTTTGGCCTAACATTCGTTTGTGTTGTGAGTGGGGCTATTATGAAATTCACACCACTTCCCCATGTCCTTATTTGGATTTGTAGTGATTTTCTGAGTCACCCCGCTTTGGCTCTACTGCTTGTTCTGTGGTTCAGGGGCACCTTTCACTGGATTTGAATTCATAGATCCAAAGTCTCGCTTCTTCTGCTTAAATTTGTGCTCAATATTTGTGGCATAGCGATATGTTGTGCCAAGAGAGGTAATGTCGAGGAACTCCATTTCCTCCTGAATGTGTCTTTGCAGAAAGTTATGGTACTTGAGCACCAAATGTCTCTCTGAATATTTAATACCCAACTTTGTGTGCAGGGTATGGAACAAATTCGTCAATTCGTGCACATCTTGATCCCTTTGCTACTGTGGCGTGGTCCATTGGATGTACTTATCTTCATAGCTCGCCATGGGGTAATGTTGTTCCTTGATGCCATCTTGAAACGAATTACAAGTGGGTGTGGCTGAGAACAGAGAGGGTTCCCTCTCATCCTTTTTCTCACAGTAGGTTTCCCACTAGTCTTTGACATGGGGGCGACTTTGAGGAGTGAAAAAACAATCTTTTCTCGGTCAGAGAAATAATGGACTGAGAAATACCCTTCTAGAAAATTCAACCATATATTTATGGTGTTTGCATCTATCTGGCCTTCAAATACAAGAATGTCAAAGTTTACCTGTACCTTGAAGGGAGTGGCACATCTAGAGTGGTTGTTGGATGCAGATGCATCGTAGGTGGGCAGTCGTTGAAGGATTTGAGCAAAGTTATCCATCATCACGTTCCTTTGTTTCTCAAGGGCCTCCTCGAGCAATATTTTGATAGGATCTCCTGGTCCCTCGTCTTTCTTTTTTTCCGCCATGGGAGGTCGTTAGGGTTTGTGAGGCTAATCTTGCAAGGGTTCAACTAGATCGAGCCCTGACTCCTTATACCCTGACCTTGTTAGGGACAAACAAAGAAAAATAGAGAAAGAGAAGACCTGTCTGATACCAATGTTTCGGATTTATGCAGGAATGCAATAAACTAAAGAAATAGACATAAAAACAGAGAAGAAATGAAAATAATACTTCATTTCATTAATATCAGATAATAGAAATATGCTTAAGAACATAATGGAAATAAATTAGCTAGGGTGTTGATATCTTATCTCTACGAAGAGACGTGGCAGCTACAAGCCTCGGAATTGTGTCACAATGAGGCTCAAGGGCCTATTTATTATTGAGAAATAAAATAAAACACTATACATCCAAAACCCTAACCCTAGGAGATGAAGCGCCAAAACTATGGGCACCGTTTGGGTAAATTGGCGTTTCAACTTCCCGGGGACGTAACTTTGGCATACGATCTTCGTTTGACGCGCACCATACCTCATTAGAAATATATATCCAAGGAATACAACTTTTGATGTGAGAAACATAAATCCATGGACCCATGTTGCTCTCGGGTTTCCCAAAAACATTATTTAGGGCCTTAAAACAGCTCGTAAAGTTCAGGACCCGAAAAACTGCTAAAAATAGTAAATTGCACTGAAAATGGAAAAATAAACAAACCGATTGTGGAGGTTCAAATGGAATAGGTGGGTGGCCACCAATATCCACCTAGATCATTACGGCCTCAAAATGGCTCCGGAAGTTCATGACCTGAAAAACCGCTAAAAATAGTAAGTTGTGCTGAAACTAAAAAACTGAAAGAATTGATGGTGCGGGTCCAAATGGAATAGATGGGTGGCCACCAATATCCACCTAGATCATACTGTCTACATGAATTTAGTTGGTTGACTGATGTATTTATTGAACACCAAACCATACATTTGCTACGCAGTTAACCAGTTGAGTCAAGCTATGGTTAAGCCTACCAAGCTCTTTTGGAAGGCGAGGAAGCATGCCTTGAGATACTTGAGGGGCACATCAGAGTATGGATTATGGTACAAACGGAAAAAGGGAGTGAAGATTCAAGGCTTCACATATTCATATTGGGCAGGTAGTCCATCAGACAGAAATAGCACATCAGGGGGGATCTTCAGCACAATATTAACAAAAGTTTCTTGGTACAACTGGAAGCGGCCATCTGTGGCACTCAGTTCAGCAGAAGCAGAGTACATGGTGGCAAGTCAAGCTGAATGTGTGTAATATTCCAAAATGGAAAAGACAGGAATATATAAAATTTACAACATTCCAAATAAGCAAAACAGGGATATAACACTAAAATCTGGAAAATGTCAGAAATATGCTGCAACTGGAAATTACGTCAAGACATTATAATCATGAGAAGAAACAATTGATTCATATCATTATAAACAGCAACATATATAAAGTACTCAATTCTCCAAATAAGATGCACTTAAGCCAACAAGAAGTGGCTTAAACACACTAATGAAAACTAGCACTTAGAATGTTGTGTTGCTACTGCTGCTACTAAGAAGAAGAACCATGTGCAGGAGGCTATTGTAGTGCTCAAGTAGATTCTATTATCACTCATTAAGTTTTGAAACATTTCTTGATAGGGTCATACAGGTCACACACCAAATGGATAAGGTATCCTAAGCCATTTTTATGTGGTATAGGAAATATTTTGCATTTTTTAAGCCTATCCTAAGTTTTATGATCACCTCCATTTATGCCATTTTAGTCAAATCAGTCCCATATCATGTCAGTTGTCATTCTCCATGCATTCAAACTCAAAAGGGCACATCTGTCAGTTTTTCAGATTTTCGTAGCATTTTACACAGGAAAACAACAGATTTCGCTATGAAACTGACTAATAGTTTCGTAGCAAATATGTTAGAAGCTTAACTAATTTTGCTATGAAAACGTGTTTTCTAACCTGGCTTGTCAGAGTTGTATGAGGTGTCATTTTCTGATTATAACAGTAAAGGTGGAGGTCATTCAAGGTTGTTATGGTAAAATTCAAATGTACATAGCCGTGTTTGATGTCATCTGTTATCATTCATTAAGTTGTGAAACATTTCTTGATAGGGTCATATAGGTCACTCACCAAATGGATAAGGTCTCCTAAGCCATTTCATTGTGGTATAGGAATTTTTTTTTTTTACATTTTTAGCCTATCCTAAGTTTCATGATCACCTTCATTTATGTCATTTCAGTCAAATCAATCCCATGTCATTTCATTTTTCATTCCCCATGCATTCAAACTCAAAAGGGCGAATATGTCAGTTTTTCAAATTTTCATAGCATTTTGCACAGGAAAACGACAGATTTCGCTACAAAACTGCCTAATAGTTTCGTAGCGAATCTGTCAGAGGCTTAACTAATTTCGCTACGAATTTTTTTTTTTTAACCTAGCTTGTCAGAGTTGTATGAGGTGTCATTTTCTGATTATAGCAGTAAGGGTAGAGGTAATTCCAAGTTGTTACGATAAATTCAAATTTACATACCCGTGTTTGATGTCATAATTACCTTTTTTGGCTTGTATGTGTCATGATTAAAGCTTGAGCTATCAGTTAAACCGTTAAATCTTACCTCAATTAGCCTTTTGTCATATTGTGATTTATCCTTACATGTGAGTCGATTTTTGGAGAGCTGCTTCATCGAGCCAACCAGGTGGCTGGCAAGTTCGAATTCTACGGGTGTCATCAGCAAGCGAGGTAGTGAATACTATAAAAAATCTATGGCTAAAAGAAGGAAAACAAATAAGGGTGGCCATTGTCACAGGTATGAGCCCATGGATATGAATTTACTCAATGAATACCCTACTGCCATGGAGGTTTTCAAAAGAACTGGCTGCTTGCAATTCTGTCAGAAGTTGCAGGGCTTTCATTTACAGGTTTCAAAGGATTTTTCCACGAGCTTCATAGGAACATCTTCAAAGGTTGCAATTACGAACCTTACAGTGACACCCGAGAGCATCTCATCAACTACAAGAATCCCTAGAGGAGGTGAATAATGGTTTAAAGGTATCAATTCACAATGCAGGATTGCAAAGAGTTCATTAAGCAAGAACACAGTGAAATTGTTTTGAAAAATGCTATCCCTAGGAGTTTCATGAAGGAGAATTATTCAAAGTTTTTGATGGTCATTCAAAAGTATTTTACCTGTGAAGGAAGATTTCACATGGTCTATTCCTATCATCTCAGACTTCTTCTGCATTTTTTAGGTAATAGGTCACTTGAATTGCCTTTTTATTTATACAGATGTCTAGAGAAAATGTCAGATAAGGTTCAAATCAAGACAGAAGGAAGTGAGACATCTCTTTTTCATCATGGTCTAATAAATTTGTTATTGTTAGAATATTTGAGATGGATAGACAGAGATTGGACTTCCTTTTTGTTCATGAGTGGTTATGAAATTGATGTGGTTAATCCTAAGAAATCCTCCAAACCTAGAACTACTTCGTCACCAGCTGTTGCAGAGGAAGTTGAAGAAGAAAATAGATCATCTCCCCTAGAACCGGTGAACATGGAAGCATAACCTTTGGAGGATATTGACACACCTCAAATAGCACCTGCAAAACAAAAGCATATAGTCAGCAAACAAGGCAACAAGAGAGTCACTAGAAGCCAAACATTAGCTAAAGGAAATTTGGAGGATATCCTGCATGCAATTGAAATTGAAGAGTCACCCATTGTGCAAGATGAAGACATTGAAGATGGATGAAGAAAGCTGAAGAAACGTAAGACTGCTAAAAAACTAGATTTTGCAGGTGATGATGCTAGTTTCATTTTTCAACCTAAGAAGCCAATGACTAGAAATGCAATGAAGGTCATGGAAAGCAAAGAGACTGAGAAAAAAAATGAAGCTTCGCAGCCAACAAGCATCATATATTTGTCTTCACCAGCAATGGAGGAACTGGTTATAAGGAAAAAAAAGGTGAAAGAGAAAATGATTGAAAAATAAAAATAGAAACCCTCAAAGAGAAGCTGAAGGAAGCAGGTAAAGAAATATTAGTTTTAAAGCTGGAGGCAAATAAACACAGAGCTGAGAAGGTTCAATTTGAACAAATGAGGAAAATATGGGAAGAACAAGTCACAAGTGTTTCAAAAACCTTTGAAAATACAGAAAATTTGATGAAATGGACTCAGCCACTAATAGGGGAGGTTAAACATGTTAGGAGGATGAACTTTCACTCACAATTAAAAAAAAGGATTAAAGTACCAAGTGGAAGATCTTCAGGAGCAACTGGATTTGAGTCAAATGGATTTAGAAAAGAAAGGGTTGAAGATGACAGTGGTAGAAAATCCCATCAGCCAATTGATTGTAAATGAAGATGAAACACCATAGGAGTAAAAAATTGAGTTGGAATATTGTTGATGAGTTTTATGACTTACAAAGAACCCAAATTTTACCTTTGGAGATCAATTTTTGATGACAATCTTGAAATCAGAAAATTCTGGTTTTTTGGACAGTTTTGTAGCATACCTCAGGCTTGAGGCCAGAAAAATGCTACGAAAATTTATGTAGGTGCATTTTTGCCTTAAAACTCAGTTATGTCAAGAATTATGGAGGGAGATTGATTTTTTGCAAGGTTTCTTGGCATAGTAAAGGTATTGGAACATCAAAGGTGTCAAAAAGATAGATGGAAAAGAAAGTTTTTATGTGCTACTAAAACTCGCTACAAAACTGCCTAAAATGCCCTGTTTCGTTGGAGAATATTGTACCAAATTTCTGCTTGCATGTTTTTGTCCATTATTAGTAATATACAGTGACATTCTACTTCTAGAATTGAGATTCTCATGAGGTTTTTGATTTGTTATTTCTCTGTATCTTTATGTCTAATCACTTGCAGTGTATTTTATCTCTAATTACTTAGAATTCATAATATTATGCTTTGACTTCCTTTAGGGGTGAAATTATTGTGTTTTCCTTATGTTATGTGTATGAGTTATCTTTTTTAAAAACCTATATCTGCCTCAACTTCCATGTGAAGAACCACTGTCACTAAGAGTACTGATGTTGACTCCATAACCCAATGGTAGCAAGCCTTCATTTTTCAATCGACAATCATACAATTCATAGAGTTAGCCATCTAGTACTATCCTTATTCAAAATCATAAACCCCCTTTGAGAGATCCCTCTCAAATTGAAGAGGCTATAAGCTATAAAAAGGCAATTCAAGTGACCTCTTACCTACAAAATGGCTTGCTACCATTGGGCTATGGAGTCAACATCAATACTCTTAGTGACAGTGGTTCTTCACATGGAAGCTGAGGCAGATAGATATTGTTTAACAAAGATAATTCATACACACAACATAAGGAAAATACATTAATTTCACCCCTAAAGGAAGTCAGAGCATAATATTATGAATTCTGAGTAATTAGAGATAAAATACACTACAAGTGATTAGACATACAGATACATAGCAATAACACATAAAAAACATCATGATAATCTCAGGTCTGGAAGTAGAATGTCACTGTATATTACTGATAATGGACAAAAACATACAAGAAGCAATTTGGTGAAATATTCTCCAACTCAATTTTTTACTCCTGTGGTGTTTCATCTTCATTTACAATCAATTGGATGATGGGCTCTTCTACCATTACCATCTTCATCCCTTTCTCTTCTAACTCCATTTAATATTAGTTGTTTTTTTCAACACCTTGGTAATGTCTTTGAAAATCTCAGCAAAGTTTGGGATGAACCTTCTAACAAAGTTTACTCTCCCAAGAAAGGACTAAATTTCCTTCTTGTTCCTTGGCAGATCTATCTTCTGAATGGCATTGACTCTATTTTGATCAATCTTTATCCCATCTGTTGATATAATATGCCCAAGAAACTTTCCAGAGGTTAGAGTAAAAATAATTTTAGTGGGATTAAGAGAAACACCAAATCTTCTACACTTCAACAGAACTTTCTCCAGATGCTTCAAATGGTCTTCCTCTCTTCTTGAAAATATAGTTATGTCATACAGAAAGACCACCACTAGCTTATATTTCTCCTCAGTAAAGACAATGTCCATTACTCTTTGAAAAGTCACTCCTGCATTCATCAAACCAAAGGGCATCTTGGCATACATGAATGTCCCTCATGGTGTGGTAAAAGTAGTTTTCTCCTGGTCTTATGGGTGTACTAATATCTCTGAAAAACCATCCAGCATATACATCCTTTGAGAGCCAACAATATTCTGCAGAATTTGATCCATCTTAGGAAGAGGCTAATTGCCTTTGAAAGAAGCCTTGTTCAAGTTTCTAAAATCAATGCAGATTCTGATCTCTCCACTCTTTCCCTAGACTTCTGTATAAATAAAAAGGCAATTCAAGTGACCTCTTACCTACAAAATGTAGAATAAGTCTAATATGATAGGAGTAGACCATGTAAAATCTTCCTTCACAGGTAAAATACTTTTCAATGACCATCAACAACTTTTCATAATTCTCCTTCATGAAACTCCTAGGGATAGCATTTGTCAAATCAATTTCACCTTGTTCTTGGTTGATGAACTCTTTGCAATCCTGAATTGTGAATTTGATACCTTTAAACCATTGTTCACCTCCTCTAGGGATTCCTGTAGTTGATGAGATGCTCTTTGGTATCACTGTAAGGTTCAAAATTCCAACCTTTGAAGTTGTTCCTGTGAAGCTGGTGGATAAATCCTTTGAAACTGGTAAATGAAAGCCCAGCAACCTCTGATAGAATTGCAAGCAACCAGTTCTTCTGAAAACCTCCATGGAAGTATGGTATTCATTGATTAAATTCATATCCATGGGATCATACCTATGACAATGGCCACCCTTATTTGTTTTCCTTTTGTAGCCATAGATGCTTTATAGTATTCACTACCTCGCTTGCTGATGACACCTACAAAATTCGAACTTGTCGGCCACCTGATTGGCTCGATGAAGCAGCTCTCTTGAACTTGACTCACATGCAAGGATAAATCACAATATGATGAAAGGCTAATTGAGGTAAGATTTAATGGTTCAAATGACAGCTCAAGATTTAATAATGACACATACAAGCCAAAAGAGGTAATGATGACATCAAACACAGGTATGTAAATTTTAATTTACCATAACAACCTTGAATGACCTCTACCCTTACTGCTCTAATCAGAAAATGACACCTCATACATATCTGACAAGCTAGGTTAAAAAATGAATTTTCGTAGCGAAATTAGTTAAGCCTCTGATAGATTCGCTACGAAACTATTAGGCAGTTTCGTAGCAATCTTTGTTGTTTTCCTGTGTAAAATGCTACAAAATTTTGAAAAACTGACAGATTCACCCTTTTGAGTTTGAATTCATGGGGAATGACAACTAACATGATATGGGACTGATTTGAATGAAATGGCATAAATGAAGGTGATCATGAAACTTAGGAAAGCTATAAGCTGGTTTATTCTCCTCTGAATAGCATTAGGCTCCTCTTCTAGTCCTTGCAACAATTTCATTACAGGCACTCCCAAGGATGTGGGAAAAATGGCTTCAACTCCATACACTAATTCATAAGGTGAAGTACCAATTGATCTTTTTGTACATACTCTATCAACCCACATAACTAATTCAACTTTAGATGCCATGATATTTTTTTTTCTTGCAATACCTTCTTAATAATTCTCACAATGCTTTTATTAGAAGATTCAGCAAGACCATTACCCTGTGGGTAATAAGCAGTAGAGTGTCCAAGTGTTATGTGATACTGATTACAAAAGCTAATAAACCTTTTCGATTTGAAAGCTTGTGCATTGTCAGTGATTATCTTCATAAGACAACCAAACCTAGACAATATGTTATTCTCTAAGAACTAGATGATGACTTAATCATTTGCCTGCCTTGTTGGGATTACTTCAATCCACTTGGTGAAATAATTTTTTGCTGTCAGGATCCAGCAATGTTGCCCTGAAGATGATGGGTGTATTTCACCAATAAAATCTAGCCCCCACTGTTGGAAATGTGCCTCAACATAAATTGGCATCAAAGGTAGAGGAATCAACTTTTTCTTACCATCAAAAATCTAACATTCATGGCAGACAACTATCTTCTTGTAGACATCCATGAACATGGTGGGCCAGTAATACCCTGCTCTGAGAATTTTGTTTATTGTAGCCTTCCAATAGTGTTGTCCTCCACAATCTCCCTTATGAAATGCTTCAATCACCTTTTCAGTTTCCTCTTCAACAAAACAATTCAAAAGAATGCCACCAATATCTTTCGAGTATAGATTCTTATCTATAATGCAGTATCTCAAAGATTTTAGATTCAAAAACCTTGCTTTTTATTTAGTTAATTTTACAAGAGCTCTGCAATGATGCAATACAAAGACATGTCTCTGTACCAGTCAGATAAAATGTACTTGTCTTCAATAGGAATCATCTCTTCATCTTCATATGATAACTTTGAAATTTCTGTAATAAAATTTATGTCAAGACAATCAAAATTTGACTTTTCCATCACCTTTGATAGCCCCTTTCCTTTCACCAATTTTGTAGGTCTGATTTCTATATCATACTCCAGCAAATTAGCTATCCACTTCCCTCTCTTGCCATCAGGATCAACTTTTGTCAAGATGTTCTTAACCACAATGTTAGGCACAAATGCTATGACATGAGAATGCAGAATATAGATTCTGAAATCCTTAATGGGGTTCATCAAAGCATATGCCTTTTTTTCTAAAATATTGTATTTCAGCTCTGAATTAGCAAGGGTTCTGCTAAACAATGAAATGGGTTTCTCTGTACCTTGATGTCATTTCTGTAGTAAAACTCTAGCTATAGTATTTTCAAATGCAAATGTAAAAACTAGAAATTGTTTTGAAAAAATTGAACTAATCAATACTGGGACCTGAGTGAGTGCTTTCTTTATTTCTTCAAATGACTGCTTGGCTTCAACTGTCCATTTAATATCAACTCCTTTTTTCAACATCTTGGTAATGTATTTGAAAATCTTAGCAAATTTCGGGATGAACCTTCTAACAAAGTTTACTCTCCCAACAAAGGACTGAATTTCCTTCTTGTTCCTTCGCAGATCTATCTTATGAATGGAATTGACTCTATTTGGATCAATCTTTATCCCATCTTTTGATATAATATGCCCAAGAAACTTTTTAGAGGTTAGAGAAAAAATAATTTTAGTGGGATTAAGAGAAATACCAAATCTTCTACACTTCAGCATAACTTTATCCAGATGCTTCAAATGGTATTCCTCTCTTCTTGAAAATACAGTTATGTCATCCAGATAGACCACTACTAGCTTATAATTCTCCTCAGCAAAGGCAATGTCCATTTCTCTTTGAAAATTCGCTATTACATTCATCAAACCAAATGGCATATTGGAATACATGAATGTCTCCCATGGTGTGGTAAAAGTAGTTTTCTCTTGGTCTTTTGGGTGTACTAATATCTAATTGTATCCTGAAAAACCATCCGGCATAGACATCCTTTGAGAGCCAACAATATTCTGCAAAATTTGATCCATAATAGGAAGAGGGTAATTGTCTTTCAAAGAAGCCTTATTCAAGTTTTTAAAATCAATGCAGATTTTGATCTTCCACTCTTTTTTCTAACTAGTACCAAGTTAGCAAGCAATTTTGAGAATCCGATAGGAACAATAATTTTTTCATCAAAAAGCTTCTTAATTTCCTTCTCAATCAGAGGCATGAGCACTAGATTAATCCTTATCAATTTCTGTTTGAATTTTTCTCATTCTCTTTTATAGGAATAGTATGCTGAATAATAGCAGAATCATATTTCTTCAAATTAGCATAACTCCATGCAAAAACATCAATGAACTTCTTCATCATCTCAATATATTTCTGTTTCATTTCCATAGAAAGAAACTTAGAAACCTTTATCATTTTAGGCATTGCTACTGTACCAAGATTACAAGCTCTACCTATCCATCATCAACCTACATTCTAGGAGATTTGAACACATCATTTTGGTCAAAAATATTTTCAAGTATAATAAGACCCTTGGGTATAAAATTATTCTTCATCTGCAAAACTTCAGAATTACTCTTAGTTTCAACAAGAATTTTTTGTTGATCTACTTGTGTGCTTTCAAATTCCTCTTTCAACTCTGTGAAATTTTTGACATGTTGGTCATCTTCAAAAAATTTCCAATAGATGATGTAATCTGGGATGGTAGGCCTATGACGCACTTCAATCTCATACTTCTCAGTGGAATGTGCATAAATGACAAAAAAACTTGCAGAAACAACTAGGGAATCAACTACTGAGTTTTGATCCCTAGTTTTCACAATAAATGAATATTCTTGAAATTTTTCCAACATTTCCATGATCAGATTTTTGTAAGCTCTCATCCTCACATTCTTTGTTTGATATTGTTACACAACATTTTGTCACTATCCCTGCAATCCCCATCCCGCACATTGGAGGGTGATTTCTGTGACTTATGAAAAGTGAAATGCCTTGCAAAGACCTTCATTTCATCCCTCTACATGAAGGTAACATTCCTCTTGTTGAAAATTTCCTAAATAGAGCATCAAAAAGCCCTATTTTTTCCTTGGCACGAGTAGCCAATTCTACCCTCACGTCGATGTGGAAGATTAACACTAGGGCCCGTGCCACCTGGTGCTCTGTCCCAGTGTAATACCTGCGCCAAGCTATTTTGCGAATGTTTTTTTTTTAAAATAGAGGCGGAGGTTCCATTCCAACAACCTCGAGGATGAGTCATTGGGAGTGGTTGAACCAAACATCCACAGGTTTCCTCCTTTTGTTAGTGGTTTCCACCTTCCTTGGAACACTCGTAAAGGATAGGACTCCCTTACACCTTTTTAGGGATCCCAACCTCCTCCTTTACCTCTATATAAACAAGCCATCTCCCTTTATGAAAGCTAGCTGAACAAAGAGAATTATATAGATGAAGAGATGAACTTATAGAATTGATCATAGCTGAATAATCGTGTTATTGAGAAGGTAGAACAAGGAGGAACTCCATCGAGAGAGCCTCATCCCATCTGAATTCCCCAATGAGCTTTGAGACGTGCTTCTCCTGAAACCCGCTGGAGGAGACCGCAATGTCAGACCATGGTTGTATCTCTTCTTTCTACCTAATAATATAAGTGACTATTTTCTAGTTCTCATATTGTGTTTTGTCTTTATAGAATGAAATATGCTTAATATTCTCTAACTGACTAGTAGTTTTTAGATGAAATTATTATGTGGTATGTGGTTATCATTTTCTAATCTCAGTGCGGGTGTCCAAATGCAATAAGTGGAGGGATTGTGACTTGCCAAATCAGGAGCGAGAGGTCTTCATCACCATTAAAATTGCCAACGACAACATTGGACCACAGGTAGGCCATCTTATTGCATCCTCTTTCATTCAAATATTTAGGAACCTACACTCTAGCATGATTCCTTGTTTCTAGACCCACCCTAGGGCTAGAGGGATTGTCTTTGTCCCAAGTGGAGTCACCAACTTGTTATGCAGGTAAATCCTCTCTGCAGACAGAGATGATCCCTCTAGCCCTAGGGTGGGTCTAGCAACTACGGGAACATACTAACATCTACCTTCCTAGATTGTAAATGCAATACAGAGCAAGGAAGATGGCCTACCTCATTCTGATGCTATGTTGTTGTCTTCCATCGAAGCTTCTTGATCTGTCGCTCTTCTCAAGCTTGATAATTCAAATACCTATACAGACAGTCAAGATAACACAACAAGCGTAAAACCACAACAAACATAAAAACAATTACAAACTATCTAACTAATCAAGGAATTCTAGAAATCCTCTCAATAATCATTATTCGGTAGAAATCCACACATTTTGAGGTTTTATTTATGTATTCATTTTTTGGAAAGACATTTTGATTTTATTACTTATCAACATATTCCTAGACGAATGAACACATTAATTGATACAATGGCTAACATTGTATTCGATAGACATTTGCATAATTTGTAAAAGCATCATCATATGTAAGAGATCCATGTAAGGAAATAGATGTATATATATATCACATGTTTGCAATTGTATTCATCATAAACGTCAAAAAATATATGTATGTTTCTGTTACATCCTGAGACATCAAGTCTTGCAAAATATGCAGATAAAATAAACCCAGGTTCCTAATCAACATGATGCTCATGATATCATGTCACGACCCGTACTAGCCGCCTTAGCAAGTGGTGGATTCGGCTGGGAACCCCTACAGTATGTCTCTGATAGGCGCGAGGAACATCATCAAAACATGCATACTCTAGGACTCTTCAAGTGATCCCCTCCAGGTTGCGCACTATCTCATCTTCCTCGCCACCCTCGTCTTAAGGGTTGAAATCGCGAGGGATTCACCTCGCTATCGGTGACATACCGGCAGGTCTCTCTGGGCAAACATTTGCATCACATGGATTTAATGTCAGAACATACATAAATAAATACATAAATAAACAAAAAATCAAAATACTCATAAAACTTAAAAATTGAGTCTTACCCAAATCTTCATCCCAATATTCTCCCTCTGGGAGTGGGAGGTCTGGATCATCAGTGAAATCTGTGCCAGAGTAGGTCCAATCCTCCATGACAATCAGTTTTTAACGGAGCCAATCAACAAATTTTGGCCTCCAAGACATATGTTGGCTGCCCCTTGCCCTTAGCATTAGTGCTGCCCATCGAGCCATCCGTGGTTCTCTCGCTGGTGGTGTCAGAACTATGACCTCATGTCGCTGAAAAATTGGTAATCGTTCCAAGAAGAACGATGTTAAGATGGATCCATAACCGAATTGTTTTAGTTTGGTCTTCTTGCATTTGGTTAGTTGGCGCTTCATGTTTATGGTCACGGCCTCTGCCCAATTGTAGATGGTCAGAGCCATGCAGTCCATAGCAAAAAGCAACTGTGTCTTTGTTGCTTCGTGTAGTGCTTGTGATCCCACAGCCCATGTGATGGTATGCAATACCACACGTAGTGTCAAATTTGGGATAGTTTGTATTTCAACTTTCTCACTACCTGATCCTTTCCATGCTCCTCGACATACCCTGTCTATCACCATGTTCATGCTTTGCATACAGGGCCGGGTGCCGGTTAGGAGTGATGCTGCACCTCTCTACGATAATCCTGTAATGAAGTAGAGGTTAGAAACATCAATCTCAAGTTCTTGATCTCGTAGGATGAACTTCTCTTGATTTTCATCCCATATACTAATCATATACTATAGTAATTATGGCTGGGCTCGGAGACATGGTGTTAGAAATAATTTTAGCAAACTACAATTTCTGAGGGCTTTCATAACTCCCTCATTTTCCATGGCTAGCTCATCTTCTTCACTATGTTCCCGTTCTTTCCATTCAATGACCATTATGTCTCTTTCTATCTGCAAACACACACATATGAGTGGTATTAATCAATTTTAACCCTTAAATTTGTAAGAAATTGGGACATTTGATGCATATTTTTGATAGAAATGGGTTTGCACTATTGGCGCAACTGTTTCCAAAACAGTCACACCAATGGGCGCACCCTAGTGTTAAAAATCGAGTGGTTGATGCGACTCCGTGCCTGAAACTCGCACCAACTGCGCAGCCCTAATTTTTACATTTCCTCCCCCAAAATTCGAAATTGATAAAAGAAGGAAGCAAGAAATAGCTTAAAATAACAAGAGGGATCTCATCTCTTACCTGGAGTTGACAGATTTGCGATTGATCTATTGGATTGGCCGCTATCATCGCCGTAAGTTACACAGTAAAATGGGTAACTATTGCTCCACAAGAGGTAAAAAGTGAAAAGTAATTATTTTTACCATTTTTGGCATTTTATAATTTTTTCACAACCCTAATTAGGTTTTAAGACATGTTTTTCAATTATTTTATTGTATTATTTTTGAAGAATGGGTTTTATACATATCTCTTGTGCAGTAATAGGTTTTCATGCGACAATGATGAAGTAACGAGTTATATTTTATACTTTTTTCAGACTCGGTAAAAACATGAAAAAGTCACTACTGGAGTCATCTTTTAGCTCTTTTCTGACTCTCTAAAATTGAAAATATTTCTGAGACTCTTGTTGTTTTGACTCGTTAAATGGCTGCGAAACGATATCTACCCAGTATACATTTACCCCTTTTTCGGGCTGGGATGGATTATTTATGAAAAAGGAATACTTAGCCTATCGCAATTAAGAGGTTCTTTCAGACACAGTTTTTTACCTTTTCAGATCTGTGAGACTACCTACGAAAAAGGACTGCTAGGGTTTTATTTTCTTCCTTCTTTTCAAACTCTCTAAACATGAAAAGATGTCAAGTTCTCCCTTTGTCAGACTCGTTAAACCTTGATGACATTGGACTTCGTCACCATGACGTTATTCAAGTTCCTCCTTCCTAGGGCTCGTAAAATGTACTAGGATGGATTTGTCCGAAGGACAAACTTATAGTGCAAGCATATGCTCTCCCCTTCAAGCTTGTTTTAAAAAATAATTGGGGTACTCGCCAGAAATGGTGGCGGAAAATAGAACCAGATTTTAGTTGTGTTGGCAGTATGTCACTCTTGAACATGGCACTTGTTTGCATTCGTGTCAGGTTGGGGACATCTCATTTCATCATTTTTTCCTCCATGGGTTTGGGTAATCTATTTTGACCTCTCATTTGCTCCTTGCCACATCATCATGACCTCAAATCCTTTGAGGTCAAATACTGCCAAATCCAGTGTCGTGCTACTGATATGTTCATGAGAATTTTTCCTCTGCAGTTTCAAACCTCCCTCTGATTCTCTTTTGGTCCTGATTCACAAACATCATATTGCTCTATCTTGTGTTGATGATGTGGGAAACATTATGGCCCTCCTTTGACTAGACCTCCTGTCGACTTCAGCTCATTATCCAGGAATCTGATATAGAGACTCCCTTCCGGTACCTTGGAGCTTGCATGCCTTAACGGTAGGTTCTTCGCATTCGATGCAAGGTCCACATCATTGGCCTTTAATCCACTGACTCTGCGGGTGTTCGACACCAAATCACTGTTCACATTCTTTACCTTTCATACCTTGAGATCCATTGTCATTATTGGTGGTTCCTCTCGCGTCTGTTAACAGCTTTCATCATTGGCTGGTAATCAGACAATTTTCTTGCATGTTTGACTTCAGCTCATATATTCGCATGCTTTAATTTGTACTTTTTTGGATCGAGATGGAGCACAAGACCCTGGGTTTTGTCTGATAAAATCCAGGCTGTGGGTTATTTGTGGATTATCATGACTTATTGCATGACTCTTTGATTGGATGGTTGCGACCATACCTGAGTCTATTTGTTGATCTTTACTGTTGGATGGCTACGTCCATACCTCGATCTCAGTTTTCATATACTATATTATGGATGGTTGCGCCCATGCCACATGTTCATGTATCAGAAATATCAGTTTTATTTGTAATTATAGGTTTTCCGACAATGGTGTTTGGTTCGAACGCATTCTCATAAATCATTTCTCCCCCCCTCTCCCTCGGACCTCATGCTTTAGGGGGCATCTGTTACACAACATTTTTTCACTATCCCTGCAATCCCCATCCTGCACATTGGAGGGTCATTTTTGTGACTTATGAAAAGTGTCATGCCTTGCAAAGACCTTCATTGCATCCCTCTACATGAAGGTAACATTCCTCTCATTGACAATTTCCTGAACAGAGCATCAAAAACCCCTATTTTTTCCTTGGCGCGAGTAGCCAATTCTACCCTTGCGCCGATGTGGAAGATTAACACTAGGGCCCATGCCACCTGGCACTCTGTCCCAATGTAATACCCATGCCAAGCTGCTTTGGGAATTCTTTTTAAAAATAGAGGCGGAGGTTCCATTTCAACAACCTCGAGGATGAGTCATTAGGAGTCGCTGAACTAAACATCCACGGGTTTCCTCCTTTGGTTAGTGGTTTCCACCTCCCTTGGAACACTCTTAAAGGATAGGCCTCCCTTTCACCTTTGTAGGGATCCCAACCTCCTCCTTTTCCTCTATATAAATAATCCATCTCACTTTATGAAAGCTAGTTGAACAAAGAGAATTATATAGCTGAAGAGCTGAACTTATAGAATTGATCATAGCTGAATAATCATGTTATTGAGAAGGTAGAACAAGGAGGAACTCCATCGAGAGATCCCTCATCCCATCCAAATTCCCCGACGATCTTTGAGATGTGCTTCGCGTGAACCCTGCTAAAGGAGACCGCAACGTCAGAGCATGGTTGTATCTCTTCTTTCTACCTAATAATATAAGTGACTATTGTCTGGTTCCCATCCTGTGTTTTGTCTTTATCGAATGAAATATGCTTAGTCTTCTCTGACTGACTAGTATTTTTTGGATGAAATTATTATGTGGTATGTTGTTATCATTTTTTTATCTCAGTGCAGGTTTCCAAACGCGATAAGCGAAAGGATTGTGACTTGCCAAATCAGGAGCGAGAGGTCTTCATCACCACTATGATTGCCGACGACCGCTTTGGACCATAGGTAGGCCATCTTATTGCGTCCTCTTTCATCCAAATATCTAGGAACCTCCACTCTAGCATGATTCCTTGTTACTAGACCCACTCTAGGGCTAGAGGGATCGTCTCTGTCTGCAGAGAGAATTTACCTACATAACAGGTTGGCGACTCCACTGTGGAAATCCGCACATTATGATATTGTATTTACATATTTGTTTGTTGGAAAGACATTTTTATTTTATTAATTATCAACATATTCCTAGACGAATGAACACATTAACTGATACAGTGGCTAACATTGTATTAGATAGACATTTTCATAATTTGTAAAAGCATCATCATATGTAAGAGATCCATGTAAGGAAATAGATGTGTGTATATATATATATATATATATATATATATATATATCTATATATATATATATATATATATATATATATATATATATATATATATATATATATATATCGCATGTTTGCAAATATACTTATAGAATTGATCATAGCTGAATAATCGTGTTATTGACCTGCTTAGCGAAGAACCTGTCGTTAAGGCATGAAGGCTCTAAGGTACCGGAAGGGAGTCTCTAAATCAGATTCCTAGATAATGAGCTGAAGTCGACAGGAAGTGACCTGGTCAAAGGAGGGCCATAATGTTTCCCACATCATCAATATGAGACAGAGGAATATGATGTTTGTGTATTAGGACCCATAGAGAACCAGAGGGAGGTTGAAACTTGCAGCGGAAAACTTCTCTTGAACATATCAGCAGCACGACACTGGATTTGGTAGTATTTGACATCAAAGGATATGAGGTCATGATGACGTGGAAAAGAGAAAATGAGAGGTCAAAAGAGATTACCCAAATGCATGGAGGAAAAAATGATGAAATGATATGTCCCCAACCTGACACGAATGCAAACAAGTGCCATGTTCAAGAGTGACATACCGCCAACACAAATAAAATCTGGTTCTATTTTCCCCCACCATTTCTGGCGAGTATCCCAATTATTTTGAAAACAAGATTGAAGGGGATAGCATATGCTTGCACTGTAATTTTATCCTTCGGAAAAATCCATCCTAGTGCATTTTACAAGCCCTAGGAAGGAGGAACTCGAATAACGTCATGGTGATGAAATTCGATGTCATCAGAGTTTAACGAGTCTAACAAAAGAAGAACTCAACATCTTTTCATGTTTAGAGAGTTTGAAAAGAAGGCAGAGAAGAAAAAATCCAGCAGTCCCTTTTCGTAGATAGTCTCACAGATCTGAAAAGGTATAAAACAAAGTCTGAAAGAACCTCTTAGTCGCGATAGGCTAAGGTATTCCTTTTTTGTAAATAATCCATCCTAGCCCAAAAAAGGGGTAAACATATACTAGGTAGATATCGTTTCGCAACCAGTTAACGAGTTCAAAACGACAATAATCTCAACAATATTTTCAAGTTTAGAGAGTGAGAAAAGAGCTGAAAGATGGCTCCAGTAGTGAATTTTTCATGTTTTTACCGAGTCCGAAAAAATTATAAAATATAACTCGTTACTTCATCATTGTCGCATGAAAACCTATTTCTGCACAAGAGACATGTATAAAACCCATTTTTC
Source organism: Pinus albicaulis (assembly GCA_034641835.2). Taxonomy (NCBI): domain Eukaryota; kingdom Viridiplantae; phylum Streptophyta; class Pinopsida; order Pinales; family Pinaceae; genus Pinus; species Pinus albicaulis. The sequence goes on from JAXQQM020078550.1 coordinate 24,507, forward strand.
GAAAATAATACAATAAAATAATCGAAAAACATGTCTTAAAACCTAATTAGGGTTGTAAAAACATTATAAAATGCCAAAAATGGTAAAAATAATTACTTTTCACTTTTTACCTCTTGTGGAGCAATAGTTACCCATTTTACTGTGCAATCTTGCGGCGACGAGAGCAGCCAATCCAGTAGATTAAAAACAAATCCGTCAACTCAAGGTAAGAGTTGAGATCCCTCTTGTTATTTTAAGCTATTTCTTGCTTCCTTTTAAGGTATTGATTGACTAGTAGTTTTTGGATGCAATATCTAGATCGTCGCTTATTTAACTTGTTATGCAGGTAAATCCTCTCTGCGGACAGAGACGATCCCTCTAGCCCTAAATTGGGTCTAGTAACAAGGAATCATGCTAGAGTGTAGGTTCATAGATATTTGAATGAAAGAGGACGCAGTAAGATGGCCTACCTGTGGTCCAATGTTGTCGTTGACAATCGTAGTGGTGATGAAGACCTCTTGCTCCTGATTTGGCAAGTCACAATCCCTTCGCTTATCGCGTTTGGACACCTGCACACAGATCAGAAATTGATAACCACATACAACACAATAATTTCATCCAAAAACTACTAGTCAGTCAGAGAAGACTAAGCATATTGCATTTGATAAAGACAAAACACAAGATGGGAACTAGACAATAGTCATTTTTACACAACCTTGAAACAAAGATAAACTATGCTTGAAAAAAAGAAGAAGAAGAAGAAGAAGACGACGAAGAAGAAGAAATTAGATAAGCGAGAGGATAATGTTGTAGATGTTGCACCTAAGAAACCTTCCATTGATAAACCATCCAACCTTCCACGGAAAGTAAAATTCCCTTGCATTTTGTGCAAAGGTGACCATTTTCTTCGAGATTGCCTTGGCATTCCCAAGGTGCTTGAAGTATGGTCTGACTGCTATCCACCGTTGTGTTTGGCTTCTGGAAGTCATATTGATGACACATCTTCAACTAGTACTGATAAGACTCGTAAGAAACAAGGTAAGATCACGAATCCTTGTAATTTGTGTGAAGGGCATCATCCCGTTCACCTTTTTCCATACATGGATGAAGCCATGAGAGTGCTGGACAACTCTAATGATTATACACCCTGCCTTCCAGTTGGTTACCAGAAGCTTTCTTCGAGTCCTCCGCTAGTTGATTCAATGATCAGTCAAGAGTCATATTTGGTTGATCTCGTTCCCTCAGAAATTCAAATTCATGAATCCATTCCTGACCAACCATTGGTCATGGAATCAGTTGATCTGGTCCTGTCCATGGTTCATTAGGTCTTTTCCATCAAGAGCGGATCTCATCCCCCTCAAGTTCTTCTTGTTTCTTTAAATTCATCAGACTTGGAGAAAGATTATCCTGTCCCTATAGTTCACAAAGTTTCTCCTCCTGCTCCAATGATGGAGGTCGAGGAAGATGCTCCTCTTTCTCCAATAACACCAGGGGAAGACCATCTCAGTTCGATGGTACCTCCTCCAAGTAGTTTGGTTACTTCCTTCGATTGGAATCAATTCGCAGGATACTGCCTTCCTATGTGCCTTTTGAGATCATGGTACATACCTTTGATGTGGTCATACCCAGCACCATTATAGATGAAGGCACGTCTGTTAGTATTCTATCTTCCACTACTTGGCAATATTTTGGTTCTCCACCACTTGTGCCTGTTACGCAGAATCTGTTGGCTTTTAACAAAAGAACCAGTCAACCATTAGGGATCCTTCCGAAGTTTCCTGTTACTTTGGGAGGGAAAACCGTCTATATAGACATGATGGTTGTTCCAAGCCCCTTGGATTTCAGTTTACTCTTGGGGTACGAATATACTTATGTCATGGGTGCACTTGTCTCTTCCCTCTTTCGTGTGATGTTTTTCCTACACAAAGGTCGGATCGTGACCATTGATCAGCTTTCATTCTTTGGTCCTGACCTGACATCTGGTCCACCATCGTCCTTTTCGGGTCTTTATCCACCGGTTGTATCTTCCTCGCCATAGGTTAATTATGTGGCTACCTATCTCGTGCCCTCATTCAATGATAGTGTTGTTGTGCATCGTGTGTTGGGGGCATTGGGTCTTGATTTCCAAGATGTTGCTCTTCCATCAGATGTGAACCTCTTGGAATCCATGACTTCTTATTCGACATGATGAGTTGTCATTGAAGCAGATTTCATTTTCTTGTGTCAAGCTCGTTAAAAAATGAAACAAGGTGTTATGAGGATGGTTTTTCTTCTATGTCAACCTCGTTAAAAAATGGATTAGGTCATGAGGATAGTTCTTTTAATCTGTCAACCTCGTTAAAACAATGAAACATGTTCTTGTTTAATTCAAGTCTTTGATATGATCTCGTAAAATCCCAATTGAGTCTTCCACTTGATCTCATATTTGAACCTTCACTCCATCTGCCTTTAATATGGATTGAAGCTTGGGAGGCATGCAAATATTTTTTCAAGCATAGTTTATCTTTGTTTCAAGCTTGTGTAAAAATGAAACCAACTTCAATCATAATTTATATTTGTTTCAAGCTTTTGTAAAAATGAAACTATTACCTCTCGTGATTGCAATTTTATCAACCCGTTTTTCCAGATGACCCTTGGTTTTCTCATTCCATCGTTACCATCTGCTTGGCCGATCATACGCCTTCACTTGGTTGTTTTACCCATTCCTAAGGAACCACTGCAATGAGTGGTCTTGTTAGCTAGCCTCTTAGCCTTTAATTGTTCTGAGCAGTTCCACCATTACCGGAACCAGTTGCTACCCTTTATACCACTCGTTCCTCTAGGAGGAGTCAACTTTCTGCTCTTTTTTGACTCTTAAATATTGAAAATATTGTCGAGACTCTTTTATTTTTGAACTCGTTAAATGGCTGCAAAATGATATCTACCCAGTATACATTTACCCCTTTTTCGGGCTGGGATAGATTATTTACAAAAAAGGAATACCTTAGCCTATCACAACTAAGAGATTCTTTCAAACACAGTTTTCTACCTATTCGGATCTGTGAGACTACCTATGAAAAGGGACTGCTGGATTTTTCTTTTCTACCTTCTTTTCAAACACTCTAAACATGAAAAGAGGTCGAGTTCTCCCTTTTTTAGACTCATTAAACCCTGATGACATAGGAATTCGTCACCATGACGTTATTCGAGTTCCTCCTTCCTAGGGCTCGTAAAATGTACTAGGATGTATTTTTCCGAAGGAAAAACTTGCAGTGCAAGCATATGCTATCCCCTTCAAGCTTGTTTTCAAAAATAATTGGGGTACTCGCCAAACATGGTGGGGGGGAAATTGAACCAGATTTTAGTTGTGTTGGCAGTATGTCACTCTTGAACATTGCACTTGTCTGCATTCGTGTCGGGTTGGGGACATCTCATTTCGTCATTTTTGTCTCCATGGGTTTGGGTAATCTCTTTTGACCTCTCATATTCTCTTTGCCACATCATCATGACCTCAAATCCTTTGATGTCAAATACTGCCAATCCAATGTCGTGATGCTGATATGTTCAAGAGAAGTTTGCCTCTGCAGTTTTCAACCTCCCTCTGGTTCTCTATTGGTCCTGATTCACAAACATCATATTCCTCTGTCTCATGTCGATTATGTGGGAAAAATTATGGCTCTCCTTCGACCAGGTCACTTCCTGTCAACTTCAGCTCATTATCCAGGAATCTGATCTAGAGACTCCCTTACGGTGCCTTTGAGCCTGCATGCCTTAATGGCAGGTTTTTCGCATTCGACACAAGGTTCACATGATTGTCCTTCGATTAAGTGATTCTGTAGATGTTCGACGTCAGATCACTTTTCACATTCCATATATTGTACCTTTTGTACCTTTAGGGCCATCGTTATCATTGGTGGTTTCTCTCGCATCTGTTAACAAATTTCATCATTGGCTGGTAATCAGACGATTTTCCTGTATGTTCGACTTCAGCTCATATATTCGCATGCCTGAATTTGTACTTGTTCAGATCGAGATGGAGCGCAAGACCCTGGGTTTTGTCTGCTAAAATCCAGGCTGTGAGTTCTTTGTGGATTATCATGAATTTTTGCATGACTCTTTGATTGGATGGTTGCGACCATACCTGTACCTTGATCTTAGTTTTTATATGCTCCATTATGGATGGTTGCACCCATGCCACATGTTCATGTATCAGAGATGTCAGTTGTATTTGTAATTACAGGTTTTCTGACAGCGGTGTTTGTTTCAAACGTGTTCTCATAAATCATTTCGCCCCTCCCTCTCTCTCGGACCTCATGCTTTAGGGGGCATCTGTTACACAAAATTTTGTCACTGTCCCTGCAATCCCCATCCCGCACATTGGAGGGTCATTTCTGTGACTTATGAAAAGTGTCATGCCTTGCAAATACCTTCATTGCATCCCTCTACATGAAGGTAACATTCCTCTTGTTAACAATTTCATGAACAGAGCATCAAAAACCCCTGTTTTTGTATTGGCGCGAGTAGCCAGTTCTACCCTTGCGCCGATGTGGAAGATTAACACTAGGGCTAGCACCACTTGGCGCTCTGTCCCAGTGTATTACCCATTCCAAGATGTTTTGGGATTTAAAAAAAAAAATATAGGCGGAGGTTCCATTCCAACAACCTCGAGGATGAGTCATTGGGATTGGTTGAACTAAACATCCACGGGTTTCCTCCTTTGGTTAGTGGCTTCCACCTCCCTTGGAACACTCCTAAATGATAGGCCTCCCTTCCACCTTTTTAGGGATCCCAACCTCCTCCTTTTCCTCTATATAAACAAGCCATCTCCCTTTATGAAAGCTAGTTGAACAAAGAGAATAATACAAATGAAGAGTTGAACTTGGAGAACTGAACTATAGCTGAATAACTAAGTTATTGAGAAAGTAGATCAAGAAGAAACTCCATTGAGAGAGCCCTCATCCTGTCTGAATTCCCCAATGATCTTTGAGACGTGCTTCGCCTGAACCTCGCTTGAGGAGACTGCGACGTCAGAGCATGGTTGTATCTCTTCTTTCTACCTAATAATATAAGTGACTATTGTCTGGTTCCCATATTGTGTTTTGTCTTTATCAAACGCAATATGCTTAGTCTTCTCTGACTGACTAGTAGTTTTTGGATGAAATTATTACGTTGTATGTGGTTATCATTTTCTGATCTATGTGCAGGTGTCCAAATGCGATAGGAGAAGGGATTGTGACTTTCCAAATCAGGAGCGAGAGGTCTTCATCACCACTACGATTGCTGACAATAGAATTGGACCACAGGTAGGCCATCTTATTGTGTCCTCTTTCATTCAAATATCTAGGAACCTACACTCTAGCATGATTCCTCTAAAAATTTATGTGATAAAACCAACATGAATGCAGACAAGTGCCATGTTCAAGAGTGACATACTGCCAACACAACTAAAATTTGGATCTATTTTCCCCCACCATTTCTGGAAAGTACCCCAATTATTTTTGAAAACAAGCTTGAAGGGGATAGCATATGCTTGCACTGTAAGTTTTTCCTTCGGAAAAATCCATCCTAGTACATTTTACGAGCCCTAGGAAGGAGGAATTCGAATAATGTCATGGTGACGAAGCCCGATGTCATCAGAGTTTAACGAGTTTGACAATGGAAGAACTCGGCATATTTTCACGTTTAGAGAGTTTGAAAAGAAGGCAGAAAAGAAAAACTCCAGCAATCCCTTTTCATAGGTAGTCTCACAGATCTGAAAAGGTATAAAACTATGTCTGAGAGAACCTCTTAGTCGCGATAGGCTAAGGTATTCCTTTTTCATAAATAATCTATCCCAACCCAAAAAAGGGGTAAACGTATACTGGTTAGATATCGTTTTGCAACCATTTAACGAGTTCAAAATGACAAGAGTCTCGATAATATTTTCAATTTTTAAGAGTCAGAAAAGAGCTGAAAGTTGACTCCTCCTGGAGGAACGAGTGGTATAAAGGCTAGCAACTGGTTTCGGTAATGGTGGAACTGCTCAAAACAAGTAAAGGTTAAGAGGCTGGCTAACAAGACCACTCATCGCAATGGTTCCTCAGGAATGGGTAAAACAACCAAGTGAAGGCGTATGATCGGCCAAGAAGATGGTAACGATGGAATGAGAAAACTAAGGGTCATCTAGAAAAACGGGCTGATAAAATGGCAATCATGAGAAGTAATAGTTTCATTTTTACACAAGCTTGAAGAAAAGATAAATTATGCTTGAACTTGTACTTGTTCAGATTGAGATGGAGCGCAAGACCCTGGGTTTTGTCTGATAAAATCTAGGTTGCGGGTTCTTTGTGGATTATCATGACTTATTGCATGACTCTTTGATTGGATGGCTGCGACCATACCTGATTCTATTTGTTGATCTTTACTAATGGATGGTTGTGTACATACCTCGATCTCATTTTTTATATACTTTATTATGGATGGTTGTGCCCATGCCACATGTTCATGTATCAGAGGTATCAGTTGTATTTGTAATTGCAGGTTTTCTGACAGTGGTGTTTGGTTTGAATGCATTCTCATAAAGCATTTCGCCCCTCCCTCTCCCTCGGACCTCATGCTTTAGGGGGCATCTGTTACACAACATTTTGTCACTGTCCCTGCAATCCCCATCCCACACATTGGAGGGTCATTTCTGTGACTTATGAAAAGTGTCATGCCTTGCAAAGACCTTCATTACATCCATCTACATGAAGGTAACATTCCTCTTGTTGAAAATTTCCTGAACAGAGCATCAAAAACCCTTATTTTTGCCTTGGCGCGAGTAGTCAGTTCTACCCTTGCGCCGATGTGGAAGATTAACACTAGGGCCCATGCCACCTGGCACTCTGTCCCAGTGTAATACCCACGCCAAACTGTTTTGGGAATTTTTTTCAAAAATAGAGGCGGAGGTTTCATTCCAATAACCTCGAGGATGAGTCATTGGGAGTGGTTGAACCAAACATCCACGATTTTCCTCCTTTGGTTAGTGGTTTCCACCTTCCTTGGAACACTCCTAAAGGATAGGCCTCCCTTCCACCTTTGTAGGGATCCCAACCTCCTCCTTTACCTCTATATAAACAAGCCATCTCCCTTTATGAAAGCTAGCTGAAAAAAGAGAATTATATAGCTGAAGAGCTGAACTTATGGAATTTACCATAGTTGAATAATCATGTTATTAAGAAGGTCGAACAAGGAGGAACTACATCGAGAGAGCCCTCATCCCATCTGAATTCCCCAACGAGATTTGAGACGTGCTTCGCCTGAACCCCGCTGGAGGAGACCGCAACATCAGAGCATGGTTGTATCTCTTCTTTCTACCTAATAATATAAGTGACTATTATCTAGTTCCCATCTTGTGTTTTGTCTTTATCGAATGCAGTATGCTTTTTCTTCTCTGACTAACTAGTAGTTTTTGGATGAAATTATTATGTGGTATGTGGTTATCATTTTCTGATCTCAGTGCAGGTGTCCAAATGCGATAAGCGAAAGGATTGTGACTTGCCAAATCAGGAGCAAGAGGTCTTCATCACCACTACAATTGCCAACGATAGCATTGGACCACAGGTAGGCCATCTTATTGCGTCCTCTTTCATTCAAATATCTAGGAACCTACACTCTAGCAGGATTCCTTGTTTCTAGACCCACCCTAGGGCTAGAGGGATTGTCTCTGTCTGCAGAGAGAATTTACCTGCATAACAAATGGGCGACTCCGCTGGGGAAATCCATCGTCACCGTTTTCTTGGTTGATCACACGCCTTCACTTGGTTGTTTTACCCATTCCTGAGGAACCGCTGCAATGAGTGGTCTTGTTAGCCAGCCTCTTGACATTTACTTGTTCTGACATAAGTATAGTCGCTCCCCAAGAGTAAATTGAAATCCAAGGGGCCTAGAACAAACATCATATTCCTCTGTCTCATGTTGATGATGTGGGAAACATTATGGCCCTCCTTCGACCAGGTCACTTCCTCTCGACTTTAGCTCCTTATCTAGGAATCTAATCTAGAGACTCCCTTCCAGTGCCTTGGAGCCTGGATGCCTTAACGACAGGTTCTTTGCATTCAATGCAAGGTACACATCATTGGCCTTCAATCGACTAACTCTGCAAGTGTTCGACGCTAGATCACTATTCACATTTCGTGGATTGTACCTTTCCTTCCTTGAGAGCCATTTTAATTATTGGTGGTTCCTCTCGCATCTGTTAACAAATTTCATCATTGGCTAGTAATCAGACGATTTTATTGCATGTTCGACTTTAGCTCATATATTCGCATGCTTGAATTTGTACTTGTTCGGATTGAGATGGAGTGCAAGACCCTGGGTTTTGTCTGATAAAATCCAGGCTGTGGGTTCTTTGTGGATTATCATGAATTATTCCACCCAAGTTTTGCATGCTCTTATCTAGATCTTGGGTAGCAAAAATCAAAGGCGCCATGCAGATGGACTTGACATATGCCACCATTCCTATTTTTGGTGAGAAAAGAAGATTGTACAGGGAGACTAGGATGCCTTATATGGTAAGAAGAAAGGATAAACCTCAGAATTTTCCAATTTATGTTGTTGAAACTGAATTAGGATCAGTAATTCTTTTCAATGAGCTAACTGATGAAGCATAAAATGAAAGGAAAGCAGAAATTCAAGAAGTTGAAAATCAGCAAGTTGAAAATAAGGAAATCATAGAAGAAAAAGTAGAGGGCTGGTGGATTTTACACTTTGATGGATCTGCTGGAAGAGAGGGGGCTAGAGCAGGCATATGGATCACTACTCCTGATGATGAAAGTAAGTTCTATTCTTTCAAACTGAACTTTGACTGCACAAATAATATGGCTGAATACGAATCTCTGTTTTTGGGTTTGGAAATTTTGAAAATATTGGGTGGCCAAAAAATTTCATTTTGTGGAGATTCTGATTTTCATAGTGCCTTTGATTTTTGCTGCTGAAGATCTAGATAAGAGAATGCCAAACTTGGGTGGAATATCCGCAGGCTCTTTGTGGATTGAAATCTTTTAAAATCAAAAGAAAAAAAATCCTTGTATAGCCTAGTGATCTCCAGACCCATCCTCTCCATAATCACCTTAGGCATGAGATTATGAGAAGCCCCTGAATCCAACATGTCATTTTGTAAGGTCATGTCATGGATACTAAGGCTGAAATAGAAAGAAGGTACTTCTTCATTCTTCTCATCTTCCAATCTTGGTCCCAGGTAGATGGTAGGATGATCTTCTTGTAAATTAAGGATATCTATACTCATTCACCTTGAGAATTTCTCCAAAAGGGACTGGGATCTTGATTTTGGAGATCTCATTCTCAAAACTAAAAACAGAAGTAATATTTTCAATCTCTCTGACAAGGGGAGAAAGTGGTGGATACCTTTTAGCCTTAGCTTCTTTAGGAGCATCCTTCTTTGGTTTTGTTTTATTTGCAGTGAAGGGAACATTTCTATTTCTGAGGTTGTATTGCTTCTGCATCTCAAAGATTGTATGTTGATAACCCTTGAGATAGTCAGATTGTTCCTCACCCTTATTTACATCATGATCAGACTCATCATGCTCTTATTTTGTTAAAAACATTCCAGAAATTTTTCAACTAGGCAGTGGATGGAGTCTTCTTGAATCTCAAGCTGATTTTCTTCTTCATCAATCAAATTCTATTGAAAAGGAGGCCTTACTTGAGGGTCAGGCTGATTTCTATTTTCTCTTTGTCTTTGCTGATTCTGAGGCCTTCTAAAGTGTGGATTTCTAAATTGTGGCTCATGTTGTGCAAGAGGTGCAAAATCATTTCCAAGGGCAAGCCTATCCATGATTGTTTCCATAGTCTTCATCATATAATCAAACTTATCATCTAAGGTTGAAGGATTTTCTTCTTCTTTTAGTTTTGTTTTACCCATCCTAGAATTCTTAGCTGCTATCATATTTACTTCTACTTTCACAACATCATTCTGCATTTATACTAATGAAGGAGATTCTCTTTCTCTAAGCAAGATAGAGAAGTCATAATCAAATGCCTCAACATAGCGCAATTGAGCAGCTCCTGGTGGAGGTTTAAGATGAGTAGGTATATAATCATAAAATTTGTTAAATATCTTGGAGAAATTTGGGACAGTTTCATCTACAGCACTTTTTAAACTATTGTATTCAATAAGGGCCTGCAGAGGGTTTGTTCTATTCCCCCATTTTCTCAAAAAACTATCCTCAAACTTATTCCAATTATGCAAGCTTCCTGGAGCTAGGGCTTTAAACCATTTTCTTACCTCACCAATGAAACTTTGAGCAAATAGTCTCATTTTGACATCTTCATGGTCCACCTCCTCTCTATCTATGAAATCATTGAATTGGTCTACATGTTCTTCAGCTTTAATTTCTTCATCACTCCCCTAGGTTTTAATTCTAGCAAAGTATTTACTTGGTAGGGCATTAAAAACAGCTGGGAGAACAAGTGGAGAAAATATAGGAATATTGATTTTTTGCTAGGTGTCTTGGCATAGTAAAGGTATTGGAACAACAAAGGTGTCAAAAAGATAGATGGAAAAGTAAGTTTTCATATGCTACTAAAAATCGCTACTAAACGCCTAAAATGCTCTGTTTCGTAGCGGGGAGATTTTTGAAGAGTTTTGAGCATCCCAACAACACATTATCCAGCTAGAGACCTCCAGCATATCAGTGGAACCATATCAGAAGAGACTCATTTGTCAAAGGAAGTGTCACACAGCCAGCTCATCAGGAAAAACAAGGATTAAAGTGAAGGGTTATCCACTCCTAAAAAGTAGGATTGTGTTCCACAGATCTAGTGGTGTTTTAAATATGTAAATTGATGGTGATTTGTCCCTAGAGCATGTGATATCCATTATGTAATTGTTTCAATGTTAAGGAGAACTAGATGTAATAAATAGGAGATAGGGTCCTATTAGGAGTTTTTTTTCTTTAAGGATAGTTGTCCTTTTTCTATTTCAAGTTAGTAGTTTCAGTTATGGTAGGTGTCAGAGTAGAATTCGCAAATCTAGCCAGCTAGGTAGATCCTCTACATTGTAAAGAATGTCTATTTATAGACTAAACATCGAAGAGAAAATGGTTGGAGAATATTGCACCAAATTGTTTCTTGTATGTTTTTTAACATTATCAGTAATATACAGTGGCATTCTACTTCCAGTACTAATATTCTCATGAGGTTTTTGATGTTTTATTGCTATGTATCTTTATGTCTAATCACTTGCAGTGTATTTTATCTCTAATTACTCAGAATTCATAAGATTATGCTCTGACTTCCTTTAGGGGTGAAATTACTGTGTTTTCCTTATGTTATGTGTATGAATTATCTTTGTTAAAAACCTCTATTTTCCTCAACTTCCATGTGAATAACCACTGTCACTAAGAGTAATGATGTTGACTCCATAGCCCAATGGTAGCAAGAATTCATTTTTCAACTTGCAATCATACAAAACCAAGTTACAATTCATAGAGTTAGCCATCTAGTATTATCCTTATTCAAAATCATAAACCCCTTTGAGAGAGCCCTCTCAGGCTGAAGAGGCTAATATTTAGTTAGAAGTGGTTTGAAAGAGTTACATTGAGTTGATTGATGAGCAACCAATCAAGATCAATTTGGTGATAACATCATCATTACCCTTTTTTCTTGCATGTGTTATGATTGAAGCTAGAGCTGTCAGTTAAACATTTAAAACTCACCTCAATTAGACTTTTGTCATATTGTGGTTTATCCTTGCATGTGAGTCGATCCCTGGAGAGTTGCTTCATCCAGCCAAGAAGGTTGTTGGAAAATTCGAATTCTATAGGTGTCATCCGCAAGTGAGGCAGTGAAGACTATAAATCATTCACGGCTACAAGAAAGAAAACGAATAAGGGTGGCCATTGTCACAGGCATGAGCCCATGGACATGAAATTTCTCAATGAAGACCCTACTGCTATGGAGGTTTTCAGAAGGACTAGCTGCTTGCAATTTTTCCAGAGGTTGCAGGGCTTTCATTTACAGGTTTCAAAGTATCTTGCCACCGGCTTCACAGGAATAGCATCAAAGGTTGGAATTCTGAACCTTACAGTGACACCAGAGAGCATATCATCAGCTACAGGAATCCCTAGAGGTGGTGAACAGTGTTTTAAAGGTAACAAATTCACAATGCAGGATTGCAAAGAGTTTATCAAGCAAGAACACAGTGAAGTTGATTTGACAAATGCAATCCCTAGGAGCTTCGTGAAGGAGAATTATGAAAAACTGTCGATGGTCATTCAAAAATATTTTACCCGTGAAGGAAGATTTCACATGGTCTACTCATACCATCTCAGAATTGTTCTGCATTTTGTAGGTAAGAGGTCACTTGATTTTCCTTTCTATTTATACAAAAGTCTAGGGAAAATTTCAGATAAGGTTCAAATTAGGACTGAGGGAAATGAGACATCTCTTTTTTATCATGGTCTAATTAAGATGTTAGTGTTGGAAGAATTGAGAAGGTTATACAGAGATTGAATTTATTTCTTGTTCATGAGTGATTATGAAATTGACGTGGTTACTCCAAATAAAGACTCCAAACCTAGAACTACTTCATCACTAGCTATGGCAGAAGAAGTTAAAGAAAAAAATAGATTGTCTCCTGCAAACCTAGTGAACATGGGAGTAGAACCTTTGCAAGAGACTGACACACCTCAAGAAACACCTGTAAAACAACAGCATATAGTCAGTAAACAAGGCAGCAAGGGAGTCACTAGAAGCCAAACATTGGCTAAAGGAAATTTGGAGGATATTCTTCATGTAATTAACATTGAAGATTCACCCATTGTGCAAGTTGAAGACATTGAAGATGGAGGAAGAAAGCTGAAGAAAGGTAAGACTGCTAAAAAACTATATTTTGCAAGTGATGAAGCTGGTTTTATATTTCAACCAAGACAATGACCAGACATGAAAATAAGGTCAGGGAAAGAAAAGAGACTGAGAAAATCAATGAATCTACCTAGCCAACAAGCATCATAGATTTGTTTGCATCAGCAAAGGAGGAACTGGTTATTAGGCAAAGAAAGGACAAAGAGAAAATAATTGAAAAATAAAAAATAGAAACCCTCAAAGAGAAATTTAAGGAAGTAGGTAAATATATATTAGTTTTAAAGCAAGAAGCAAAGAAGCACATAGTTGAGAAGGTTCAATTTAAATAGATGAGGAAAATATGGGAGGAGAAAGTCACAAGTGTCTCAAAAACTTTGGACAATGCATAAATGTTGCTAAAATGGAATCATCCATTAAGAGGGGAGTTCAAACACATTAAGAAGATGAAATTTCACTTACAATCCAAGTACATATCATTAAAAGATAAAGTGGAAGATCCTCAGTAGCAATTGGATTTGATTCAAGTGGAGTTAGAAAAGAAAGGGCTAAAGATGAAAGCGGTAAAGAACCCATCAGCCAATTTATTGTAAATGAAGATGAAACACCACAGGAGTAAAAAATTGAGTTGGAATATGTTTTATGATGTTCATGACTTAAAAAGAACCTAAATTTTACCTCTAGAGATCAATTTTTGAAGACAATCTTGAACTCAACAAATTCTGGTTTTTTGGATAGTTTCATAGCGTACTTCAGGTTTGAGGCCAGAAAAACGCTACAAAAATTTATGTAGGTGCATTTTTTCCTTGGAATCTAGTTTTTTCAAGTATTATGGAGGGAAATTGATTTTTTGAAGGTGTCTTGGCATAGTAAGGGTGTTTGAACAACAAAGGTGGCAAGGAGATAGGTGAAAAGGTAGGTTTTCATACGCTACGAAAACTCACTACGAAACTACCTAAACTGCCATGTTTCGTAGCGAGGAGCTTTTTGAAGATTTTTGAGCATTGCAACAGCACATTAGCCAGTTGGAGACCTCCAGCATGTCAGTGGGCCATCTTAGCAGAGATTCATTACTCAAAATAAGTGTTACACATCCAGCTCATGAGGCAGAACAGTGATTAAATTGAAGGTTATCCATCCCTAAAAAGTAGGATTGTGTTCCACAGATCTAGTGGTGTTTTAAATATGTAAAGTGATGGTGAATTATCCCTCGAACATGTGATATCTAATATGTAACTGTTTCACTGTTAGGAGAACCGAATGTAATAAATAGGAGATAGAGTCCTATTAGGAGTTTGATTTCTGAAAGGATAGCTGTCATTTTTATATTTTAAGTTAGTAGTTTCAATTATGATAGGGGTTAGAGTTAGAATTCGAAGATATATCCAGTTGGGCAGATCATCTACATTGTAAATAATGTCTATTTATAGACTGAACATTGAAGAGCAAAGGGTTGGAGAATATTGCACAAAATTGCTGCTTGTATGTTTTTGTCCATTATCAGTAATATACAATGACATTCTACTTCCAGACCTGAGATTCTCATGAGGTTTTTAATGTGTCGTTGTTATGTATCTTTATGTCTAATGACTTGCAGTGGATTTTATCTCTAATTACTCAGAATTCATACTATTATTCTCTGAATTTCTTTAGGGGTGAAATTACTGTGTTTTCCTTATATTGTATCTGTGAATCATCTTGATTAAAGACCTCTATCTGCCTCAGCTTCCATGTGAAGAAAGACTGTCATTAAGAGTATTGATGTTGACTCCGTAGCCCAATGGTAGCAAACCTCATTTTTCAACCTGAAATCATACAAAAACCAAGTCACAATTCATAGAGTTAGCCATCTAGTATTATCCTTATTCAAAATCATAAACCTCCTTTGAGAGAGCCCTCTCAAACTGAAGAGGCTAATCTTCAGTTAGAAGTGGTTTGAAAGAGTTACATTGAGTTGATTGATGAGCAACCAATCAAGATCAATTTGGTGATAACATTTTGGTGCGTTTGCCAAGATCCTGAAGACATATTTCCTGAAGTTTTTGTGTAAACAATGAAGCTGAACTCTTGGAGGTAGCAAGAGCTCAGAATTTGTTTGAGGCTGCAACCACCTTGGTGACTCCATTACAAATTTCCATGTTTAAAGGTGGCTTCGAGAAGGAGATATATGAGGAGAAATCCATATCGTAACTCACCTAACATTGTGGATAATCCAAACACAATTTCCAAAGGCGTTGAAAGAAACTCTTCAAAATCAGGTATTCCATCACACTCAAGAGCTTTGTCCTTTGAAATTTTAAGAATTCCTGAAGATAAGAAATTTGATGATAAGATTCAAGAAGTTTTGTTTAGGTCTGAAAGTGAAAATGAATTGACTGAGATTGTTATAGACCTACAAATTTGAGGTATTGATAACTCAACCCTAGTAACCAAAAAAGAAAGAGAAGAGTTTTGGGAGGAAGTTACATCTGAGTTATTGTTAGAGAGGGAGTCTTTTGATAAGTTAAAGGAATTATACCCATTTGAATTCTTGCTAAGAAGAAAATATGGTATTCCTTTACCTGTCTGGAGCTCATTTGTATCTGGACTACAAAGACCAACTACACCACCTCCTAACAGCTCATCTTCTACTACTGTTGTTCCTAAAAATACCATAGTCCCTGTTATCATGGATGGAAATGTTCCACCTCCACCTCCTGTTGCACCTGCTAGATATGCTCCACTTGTTCTCCTAGCTATTCTTAATGCCCTCCCAAGTAAATAATCAGTTATAATTAAAACCCGGGGGAGTGATGAAGGGATTACAGTCGAGGAACATGTAGACCAATTCAATGATTTCATAGATAGAGAGGAGGTAGACCATGAAGATGTCAAAATGAGACTATTTGCTCAAAGTTTCACTGGTGAGGTCAGAAAATGGTTTAAATCCATAGCTCCAGGAAGCTTGCGGAATTGGAACCAGTTTGAGGATATTTTTTTGAGAAAATGGGGGAATAGAACAAACCCTGTACAGACCCTTACTGAATACAATAGTTTAAAAAGAGTTGTAGATGAGACTATCCAAAATTTATCTAAGAGACTTAACAAAGTTTACGACTCTATACCTGCTCATCTTAAACCTCCACCAGGAACTACTCAATTGTGCTATGCTGAGGCATTCAATTATGACTTCTCTATTCTGCTTAGAGAAAGAGAATCTCCTTCACTAGAAAAAATGCAGAATGATGCTATGAAGGTAGAAGTAAACATGATAGTAGCTAATATGTCTAAGATGGGTAAAACAAAACTAAACGAAGAAGAAAATCCTTCCACCTCAGATGATAAGTTTGATTCTATGATGAAGACTATGGAAAAACTCATGGATAGACTTGCCCTTGGAAATGCTTCTGCAACTCCTGCATAACGTGATCCACAATTTAGAAATCCACAGTTTAAAAGGCCTCAGAATCAACAAAGACAAAGAGAAAATAGAAATCGGCTTGACCCTCAAGTAAGGCCTCCTTTTCAGCAGAATTTGATTGATGAAGAAGAAATTAAGCCTGAGATTCAGGAAGATTCTATTCATTTCCTAGATGAAAACATGTCTGGAATGTTTTTAACCAAATAAGAGCATGATGAGTGTGATCATGATGTAAATAAGGGTGAGGGACAATCTGACTATATTAAGATTTATCAACATGCAATTTTTGAGATGTAGAAGCGATACAATCTCAGAAACATAAATGTTTCCATCACTGCAAATAAAACACAACCAAAGAAGGATTCTCCTAAAGCAGCTGAGTCTAAAAAAGACCCACCACTTCCCCCCCTATTAAAGAGAGTGAAAATATTACTTTTATTTTCGGTTTGGAGAATGAGATTTCTAAAATCAAGATTCTAGTTCCTTTTGGAGAAATTCTCAAGGTTAATGAGTACAGAAGAAAATTTGTGAAAATGTTGAATTCTCAACCAGGAGCTTCAGATATCCTAAATGTACAAGAAGACCATCCTACCATCTACTTGGGACCAAGATTGGAAGATGAGAAGAATGAAGAAGTACCTCCTTTCTATGTCAGCCTTAGTATCCATGACATGAATTTACACAATTCCATGTTGGATTTAGGGGCTTCTCATAACCTTATTCCTAAGGTGATTATGGAGAGGATGGGTTTGGAGATCACTAGGACATACAAAGATTTGTTTTCTTTTGATTCTAAAAAATTTCAATGCATAGGATGGATAAAAGATGTTGTTGTTGGCCTAACACAAGTGCATGCCACGACAGTGGTAATGGACATTGTGGTGGAAAATATTCCACCCAAGTTTGGCATGCTCTTATCCAAATCTTGGGCAGCAAAAATCAAAGGCACCATGCAGATGGACTTGACATATGCCACCATTCCTATTTTTGGTGAGAAAATAATACTATACAGGGAGACTAGGATGGCCTATATGGTAAGAAGCAAGGATAAACCTCAGAATATTCCCATTTATATTGTTTAAACTAAATTAGGATCAACAATTATTTTCAATCAGCTAACTGATGAAGCAGAAAGTGAAGGGAAAGCAGAAATTCAAGAAGTTGAAAATCAGGAAAACATAGAAGAAAAAGCAGAGGGTTGGTGGCTTTTTCACTTTAATGGATCTGCTGGAAGAGAGGGAGCTGGAGCACGCATATGGATCACTACTCTCGATGATGAAATTAAGTTCTATTCTTTCAAACTGAACTTTGAATATACAAATAATATGGTTGAATATGAATCTTTGTTTTTGGGTTTGGAAATTTTGAAAAGATTGGGTGCCCAAAAAATTTCAGTTTGTGGAGATTCTGAGTTGGTAATCAAAAAAGTTGAAGGAACATATCAAACTAAGGATGTAAGGATGAGAGCATACAGAAATATGATTATGGAAATGTTGGAAAAATTTGAAGAACATTCATTTATTGTGAAAACTAGGGATCAAAACTAAGTAGTCGATTCCCTAGTTATTTCTGCATGTTTGTTTGTCATCCCTACACATTCCACTGAGAAGTATGAGATTGAGGTTCTTCATAGGCCTTCCATCCCAGATAACATCATCCATTGACAAGTGTTTGAGGATGACCAACAAGTCAAAAAAATTCATAGAGTTGAAGGAGGAATTTGAAAGCACACAAGTGGATCATCAAAACATGCTTGCCGAAACTAAGGGTAATTCTAAAGTTTTGACGCTAAAAAATAATTGTATACCCAAGGGTATTATTCCACTCGAAAATATTTTTGACCAAAATGATGTGTTCAAATCTCCTAGAATGTAGGATGATAATGAAGAGGTAGAGACTTGTAATCTTGGTACAATAGCAGTGCCTAAAATGATAAAGCTTTCTAAGTTTCTTTATGTGGAGATGAAACAAAAATATATTGAGATGAAGAAGTTCATTGATGTTTTTGCATGGAGTTATGCTGACCTGAAAAAATATGATCGTACTATTATTCAGCATACTATTCCTATCAAAGAGAACTAGAAACCTTTCAAACAGAAATTGAGAAGGATTAATCCATTGCTCATGCCTCTGATTGAGAAGGAAATTAAGAAGCTTTTTGATGCAAAAATTATTATTCCTATTAGATTCTCAAAATGGCTTGCTAACTTGATACCAGTCAGAAAAAAGAGCAGAGAGATCAAAATCTGCATTGATTTCAGAAACTTGAACAAGGCTTCTTTGAAAGACAACTACCCTCTACCTAAGATGGATCAGATTATGAAGAATATTGTTGGCTCCCAAATGATGTCTATGCTAGATTGTTTTTCAGGATACAATCATATATTGGTACACCCAGAAGACCAAGAGAAAAATTCTTTTACCAAACCATGGGGGACATTCATGTTCACTAAGATGCCCTTTGGTTTGATGAAGTAGGAGAGACTTCTCAAAGAGCAATGGAAATTGCCTTTGCTGAGGAGAAAGATAAGTTAGTGGTGGTATATTTGGATGACATAACTGTATTTTCAAGAAGGGAGGAATATCATTTGAAGCATCTAGAGAAACTTCTGCTGAAGTGTAGAATATTTGTTATTTCTCTTAATCCCATTAAAAGTATTTTGTCTCTAACCTCTGGAAATTTGCTTTGACATATTATATCAAAAGATGGTATAAATATTGATCCAAACAAACTCAATTCCATTCAGAAGATAGTCATGCCAAGGAACATGAAGGAAATTCAGTCTTTTCTTGGAAGAGTAAACTTTGTTAGAAGGTTCATCCCGAACTTTGTTGAGATTGTCAAAGATATTACCAAGATGTTGAAGAAAGGAGCTAATATTAAATGGGCAGTTGAAGCTGTTGGGGTTCCTATGTTTTGGCAAGTTTGGCAATACCAAAAGATAAGACAACATTAAAACCACTTTGGGACCTCAGGATCTAGCCCTCCTAGGTCCAGAGAGGGATATCTCTATAAAGGCAAAGGTATATGTCTTTGAAGCTTGATTTGAAGGTACTAGGTTAGTTATGAAGCACAAAGGGGGGTTTTAAATGATTTGGTTGGATGTTGGATTGGTCTGAGATCATTAACTGAGAAGGTTATGGAATGACAGAAGCAAAGCAGCAGGATGTTTCGGCAAAGGAGGATAGGTTAGGAATGTGCTATCCATTGGGCTATGGAGTCATGAAAGGGGATTACTTGCATACAACTAAGCAAGGCTTTCAGAGGGAAAGTCATCTATACTAAAGGATCTTCTAGATAGATGGTGAAATGGAACAATAAGGAGTGAAAGGAGAGACAAAAAGGGCAGCTTAAGATCATACCAGAGGTCATCTAACTTCATATCTGCTTTGGCATACTCTTAAAGGGAAAACACTTAAGATTTAGACACAGAACCAGGCCTAAGGTCAGAGAAGGACTTTTAACCTTCAATTCTTTGACACTAGTTCAAGATATATTTGAAAGGCCAATCTGTTTGAAAAGGACCCCAGTGGACAGGGCTTACACTAAATCCCCAGTATCCCAATTCTTGCAGCCTAAACCCAACAAGAACATCTAAGAAGCAAACCCCGAATTCAAAAATCAGTAAGCATGGGCCAGACCAACATCTTTAACTGGTTAAATTACATGAATTTTCCCTTAGATTCACCATTAGCAGAAAAAATCAAATATAAGAAGAGAAGTGGGCATTAGGGTACCATGCAGGGGTATATCCTAAGCCTAATTTACTAATTCCTATCAGAGAATAAATGGACAGCGTGAATAATGTAATAAAACAATTGCAGTAAGAAAACATCACCCGTAATATAGACCAGGATCCTATGAAATTTTATTGATTGATTGATGTGAAAAACCAGTCACATACACTGAGCTCAATGGCTGATACAGTCTAAACTTTCTCCTCCCAGCCTACTAAATTACAAACTACTCAGCTACTCTCCCCCAACAACTGTTCTACCAGTTGAATGAGTCCCTACACTAACAGCAACAACAACCTTTAAAATATGTTCTTCAGGGGTTCTTATAGGAGAATGAATAATAGCAAGGGTAGATGTGAATTAAATTGCCTCATTAAGACAGAGTGAAGGCCGAAGATCGAGCCCACTCTGCTTAATGGCTCTGCGTCGTTGTACGTACTCTGCAGTATGGTCTGGGAGTCTTTGTCAGGTCGATATTGACCTCAGATGTTCCTTTGGAGTCCTCCTTGACTGTAAGGCACTCTGTTCTATCTTTTGAAGCAAGTAAGGTGACTGAAGGTCTTCTGGGTTTCCATGCTTACATAACTGTGGTCCTGATAGTCTTTAAGAAGCTTCTGTTAGTGAAATGGATTTTCGGAGCTCGAGGAGGCATGGAGACTTCTGTAGGGAGGTGTACTCTCTGAGAAATGTGCTGCTGCTGCTGAAACACAAATATGGCTTTTTTCATGTGTTTTTTAGTCTTCAAACTGCATCTTCTTCCTTTGAACACGGGATTAGGTGCTAAATGTTCAATTAACAGGCCCAAATCCCTTAAATCTGTTTCTTTTGTTTCACTTGGCCGCTACTGTAATGGCCTCTATGTGTTCTGAATCACAGTGGCTGCGATTATGAAAAACATAGTGAATTTACCACTCTGTATACCCTGCACAATGCAATAAACTCATTATATAAAAAAATCCAGGGGAGGTGGCAGAGGAATGCTGTCGAGACCTGTGGAATGGTGGCGGAATGGTGGATGTGGTGAAAACAGGTGAAAAACACTGCAGAATGGTGGAAATAATGGGCAGATGAAGGTCTGGTGAAAAAGAAGTTCCGGGCCGTCTGATTAGATAAGGCATCGACGATCAACAGTCAAGATTGGCTGACAGAGTTGCTTTAGAGGAATTAGGAGGAGGGGACTAAATTTAGTGTTAAACATAAAGATTAGCATCGGGGCGGAAAACAAAGGAAATCAATGAAAATGAATGGAATTTGGGCGCTTATGATGGTGGGACCCGACTAGGGTAGAGGGTGATTGGATATGGACCATTGGATCTCAGGAAGAGATCAACGGTGGTGATTATACCATGAAACTCTATGACAACCCGACGAGGAAATATGGGTGAAAAATGCGATGTGATATAGGCCGTAGATCTAGATCAACAGGCGGCTATAATTAGATGATGGAGGTTGCACAGATAAAAGGAGGAAAAGTGGTTTCAAGAGGAAAACCATCGGTGTCGCGCTACAGAAAAACGGTTTTAAAATCCTCCCAAAAAAACGTGATATATGTCACTGCGCGACACGTGGCCTTTTAAAACCGCTTACATCGCGTAAATCTCAAGCATTAAAGCTCGGACATTAAAATCGCGTGATATGGATCTCAGCCGTTGGATCTGGGACTGGGAGATCTGACGGTGGGAGATGGAGCATGATGAGGGGAGATGCACGGTCGATTAAGCGGTGAATAGTCAACGACAGGTTTGATCCTGGCCGTCAGATCTATAGGATGGACAGTCAAGATTAAAAAGGGGAAGCGGAAGGCAAAGGGTTGAATAAATGGGCGGGATGAATGAGGACCGTTAGATCTAAGGAGATCAACGGTTGCGATTGGATCGGGGATGACCAATCAGGGAAACAGGGGCGGAGTGAGGAGTAATATGGACCGTTGGATCAAGCGGGATGGACGGCTAGGATTCAATCGGGGCTTGCCAATCGGTAAGATCAACGAAATGGGATTGGGCGCTTTGCGATTTGCAATTGAGCGACCACCATCCGATCTGAATACATATCGACGACTCTCATGTAATCGGAGGGGCGAATGGGGAGAACAATAGGGACGATGGGAGACAGGCACTAGCCATTAGATCTTAAAAGATCAATGACTCAGAACGCGCCCACGCTCTTATAGAAAAAATACCTCGCATCGGAAGAATTCAAGCGTAACAAAGAAAATGTGCTCCCCCAAATGTTTCGATTGCAATTAGCGCCCATGCCTTTAGTGCTTGGTTTTGGGCACGAGTCATGTGGGGAAGTGGTTAAGGGGCTGGCTGAAAGGGGCTTAAGCCCATTATATGGAAAAGTGGGTTTTTGGCTTAATTTTAGTGCTTTTTAAGGCCAAAAGAGGGATTCGGTAGAGGGAATAAAGGGTTGTTAAGCCAAACAAAGGGTGTTTGTAAGCTTTAAAGGGGAGTTGGGATGATTTAGAAGGTTAAAAGGGGAATTTGGAGGACTTCGTAGAAGGGGAAAAAGGTGATGAAAACAGATGTTTAGTGGGAATGAAATAGGGGGAGATGGAGGCCTTCTTGAGCATTCTTCTTCATGGAACAACAGGGTTTTCTCATGGAAATAGCGGTGAAGATTGTTCAAAGGACAAAAGACACAAGGAGGCTTCAAGGATGATATGTTTTCAGAGGAAATGTATTCCTTGAAGGCTCAAGAACAATTTAGCCACCTGTTTTCTTGTCAAAAAATTTATAGGTGGCTAACATAAGAAAAGAATTCATTTGAAGAAATAAATAAATCCCTCCCTCAAGCCCCAGTATTGATTAGTCTGAATTTTTCAAAATAATTTATGGTTTTTACATTTGCATCTGAAAATAACATAGTTGGAGTTTTACTTCAGAAAGGACAGCAAGGTACAGAGCAACCCATTTCATTCTTTAGCAGAACCCTTGCTAACTCATAGCTAAAATACAATATTTTAGAAAAACATGCATATGCTTTGATTAAAGCCATTAAGGATTTCAGAATCTATATTCTACATTCTGATGTCATAGAATTTGTGCCTAACACTATGGTTAAGGACATCTTGACACAAGCTGATCCTGATGGAAAGAGAGGGAAGTGGATAGCTAATTTTCTGGAGTATGACATAGAAATCAGACCTATAAAGTTGGTGAAAGGACAGGGGTTGGCATATATGATGGCACAATATAATTTTGACTCTCTTGACATGGATTTTATTGTAAAAATTTCAGATTTATCAGAGGAAGATGAAGAGTTCATTCCTATTGAAGAGAAGTTCATTTTTTCTTAATGGTACAAAGACATTGTCTTTGTCTTGCATCATCATAGAGCTCCTCCAGAGTTGACTAAATCAAAAGCAAGGTTTGTAAAGTTGAAATCTCTATGATATTTCATTATAGATAAGAATCTATAATGGAAAGATACTGGTGGCATTCTTTTGAATTGTTTGCTGGAAGAAGAAGTTGAAAAGGTGATTGAAGAGTTTCATAAAGGAGATTGTGGAGGACACCACTATTGGAAGGCCACAACAAACAAAATTCTCAGGGTAGGGTATTATTGGTGTACCATGTTCAACGATATTTAAAATAATATAGTTGCCTGCCAGGAATGTCAGATTTTTTATGGTAAGAAAAAGTTGATTCCTCTACCCTTGATGCCAATTTATGTTGAGGTTCCTTTCCAACAGTGGGGGCTATATTTTATTGGTGAAATACACCCATCATCTTCCGAGAAACATCATTGGATCTTGACAGAAAAATATTATTTCACTAAGTGGATTGAAGCAATCCCAACAAGGTAGGCAAATGATTCATTCATCATCCAATTCTTAGAGAATAACATTTTGTCTAGGTTTGGTTGTCCTATGAAGATTATTACTGACAATGCACAAGATTTTAAATCCAAAAGGTTGATTAGTTTTTGTCATCAATATCATATAACACTTGGACACTCTACTGATTATTACCACAGGGTAATGGTCTTACTGAATCTTCTAATAAAAGCATTGTGAGAATTATCAAGAAGGTATTGTAGGAAAACAAAAGATCATTACATCTGAAGTTGAAGTATGCTCTGTGGGCTGATAGAGTATGTACAAAAAGATTAATTGGTACTTCACCTTATGAGTTAGTGTATGGAGCTGAAGTTATTTTTCCCACTTATTTGGGAGTGCCTGTAATGAAATTGTTGCAAAGACTAGAAGAGGAGCCTAATGCTATTCAGAGGAGGATAAAATAGCTTATAGCTTTGTAGGAAAAAATGGAAGAGGTATACAACAGTCATCAGTAGTCACAAAACATATTAAAGAAGACATTTGACAGAAAGGTCAAAGAAGAAAATTTACAGATTCAATATGTGGTGTTGAAGTGGGAAGCCAGAATTGAAGAAAAGGGGAAACATGGAAAGTTTGAAAACATCTAGAAGGGACCATTCATAGTAGTTGCATTCCATGGCAACAACACTTATCTACTTCGGGAGATGGATGGACAACTTTGTGTTGGAGTACCTATCAATGGAAGGTTTCTAAAGCACTATTCCTATTAAATTTTACTGAATTTTCACTCCATTGTATATATTCCATTTTATTATGCTTTTCTACTAATAATGACAGGTTGATCATCAAACTTGAGTCTGAGGTGAAGGCAATAAGAGTTTGAAGAAGGCTTGACAAATTTCATAATTTTATTTCCAAAAAGATGGATGGAACTGGAACTATAGGTTCTTTGGTGTGCCACAAAAGCACACCATCCCAAGTGGAGCCACTGTTATCACTCATTAAGTTGTGAAACATTTCTCGATAGGTTCATACAGGTCACTCACCAAATGGATAAGGTCTCCTAAGCCATTTTAATGTAGTATAGGAAATTTTTTTTATTTTTTAAGCCTATCCTAAGCTTTATGATCATTGCCATTTATGCCATTTCAGTCAAATCAATCCCATAGCATGTCAGTTGTCATTCCCCATGCATTCAAACTCAAAAGGGTGCATCTGTCAGTTTTTTAGATTTTCGTAGCATTTTACACGAGAAAACAACATATTTTGCTATGAAACTACCTAATATTTTCGTAGCGAATATCTTAGAAGCTTAACTAATTTCACTATGAAAATGTTTTTTCTAACCTGGCTTGTCAGAGTTGCATGAGGTTTCATTTTCTGATTAGAGCAGTAAAGGTGAAGGTCATTCAAGTTTGTTATGGTAAAATTAAAATATACATAGTCATGTTTGATGTCATCATTACCCTTTTTTCTTTCATGTGTTATGATTGAAGCTTGAGCTGTCAGTTAAAACTTTAAACCTCACCTCAATTATCCTTTTTTCATATTGTGGTTTATCCTTGCATGTGAGTTGCTCCCTGGAGAGCTACTTCATCAAGCCAAACAGGTTGTTGGAAAATTTGAATTCTGCAGGTCTCATCAACAAGCAAGGCAATGAGGACTATAAAGCATTCATGGCCGCAAGAAAGAAAACAAATAAGGGTGGCCATTGTCACAGGTATGAGCCCATGGACATGAAATTACTCATTAAAGACCCTATTTCTATGGAGGTTTTTAGAAGGACTAGCTTCTTGCAATTCTGCCAAAGGTTACAAGGCTTTCATTAATAGGCTTCAAAGGATTTTTCCGCCAGCTTCACAGGAACAACATCAAAGGTTGGAATTATGAACCTTACAGTGACACCAAAGAGCATAACATTAGCTACAAGAATCCCTAAAGGGGGTGAACAGTGGTTTAAAGTTATCAATTTCCCAATGCAGGATTGCAAAGAGTTTATCAAGCAAGAACACAGTGAAGTTGATTTGACAAATGCTATCCCTAGGAGCTTCATGAAGGAGAATTATGAAAAACTGTTGATGGTCATTCAAAAATATTTTACCTGTGAAGGAAGATTTCACATGGTCTACTCATACGACCTAACTTCTTCTGCATTTTTTAGGTAAGAGGTCACTTGATTTTCCTTTCTATTTATACATAAGTCTAGGGAAAAAGTCAGATAAGGTTCAAATTAAGACTGAGGGCAATGAGACATCTCTTTTTCATCATGGTATAATTAAGCTGTTAGTGTTGGAAGAATTGAGAAGGTTAGAAAAATATTGGATTTCTTTCTTGTTCATGAGTGGTTATGAAATTGATGTGGTTACTCCAAAGAAAGCCTTCAAACTACTTCATCACCAGCTGTGGCAGAAGAAGTTGAAGAAGAAAATAGATCATCTCCTACAAAACCAATGAACATGGGAGCAGAACCTTTGCAAGAGACTGACACACCTCAAACAACACCTGCAAGATAGAAGCATACATTTAGCAAACAAGGCAGCAAGAGAGTCACTAGAAGCCAGACATTGGCTAAAGGAAATTTGGAGGATATCCTTCATGCAATTAACATTGAATATTCACCCATTGTGCAAGTTGAAGACATTGAAGATGAAGGAAGAAAGATGAAGAAAGGTAAGACTAATAAAAAACTAGATTTTGCAGGTGATGATGTTGGTTTTATATTTCAACCAAGGAATCCAATGACCAGACATGAAAATAAGGTCATGGAAAGCAAAGAGACTGAGAAAATCAATGAAGCTGCCCAACCAACAAGCATCATAGATTTGTCTCCATCAGCAAAGGAGGAAATTTTTATCAAGCAAAGAAAGGGAAAAGAGATAATAATTGAAAAATCAGAAATAGAAACCCTCAAAGAGAAATTGAATGAAGTAGGTAAAGAGATATCAGTTTTAAAGCTAGAAGCCCAGAGCTGAGAAGGTTCAATTTGAACAGATGAGGAAAATATGGGAGGAGCAAGTCACAAGTGTCTCAAAAAATTTGGACAATGAAAAAATGTTGCTGAAATGGACTCAACCATTAAGAGGGGAGGTCAAGCACATTAAGAATATGAAATTTCACTTACAATCCAAGAACAGAGCATTAAAAGTTCAAGTGGAAGATCTTCAGGAGAAACTAGATTTGATTCAAGTGGAGTTAGAAAATAAAGGGCTGAAGATGAAAGTGGTAGAAGAACCCATCAACCAACTGATTGTAAATCAAGATGAAACACCACAGGAGTAAAAAATTGAGTTGGAATATGTTTGATGAGGTTCATGACTTACAAATAAATTTTACCTCTCGAGATCAATTTTTGAAGACAATCTTGAACTAAGAAAATTTTGGTTTTTTGGACAGTTTCGTAGCGTACTTCAGGCTTGAGGCCATAAAAATGCTACGAAAATTTCTATAGGTGCATTTTTTCTTTGGAATATAGTTTTTTCAAGTATTATGGAGGGAAATTTATTGTTTTCAAGGTGCCTTGGCATAGTAAAGGTGTTTGAACAACAAAGGTGGCAAGGAGATAGGTGAAAAGGCAGGTTTTCATATGCTACAAAACTGCCTAAACTGCCATGTTTCATAGCGAGGAACTTTTTGAAGATTTTTGAGCATTCCAACAGCACATTAGCTAGTTGGATACCTCCAACATGTCAGTGGGCCATCTCATTAAATATTCATTACTCAAAAGAAGTGTCACACATCTAGCTTATGAGGCAAAACAATGATTAAATTGAAGGTTATCCATCCCTAAAAAGTGGGATTGCGTTCCACAGACCTAGGGGTGTTTTAAATATGTAAAGTGATGGTGAATTTTCCCTCAAACATGTGGTATCTAATATGTAACTATTTCACTATTAGGAGAATCGAATGTAATAAATAGGAGATAGAGTCCTATTAGGAGTTTGATTTATTAAAGGATAACTGTCCTTTTTCTGGTTTAAGTTAGTAGTTTCAGTTATGATAGGTGTCAAAGTTAGAATTCAAAGATCTAGCCAGTTGGGTAGATCATCTACATTGTAAAGAATGCTTTTTTATAGACTGAACATCGAAGAGAAAAGGGTTGGAGAATATTGCACCAAATTGATGCTTGTATGTTTTTGTCCATTATCAGTAATATACGATGACATTCTACTTCCAGACCTGAGATTCTCATGAGGTGTTTAATGTGTTGTTCCTATGTATCTTTATGTCTGATCACTTGCGGTGGATTTTATCTCTAATTACTTATAAATCATACGATTATGCTCTGACTTCCTTTAGGGGTGAAATTAATGTGTTTTCCTTATATTGTGTGTGTGAATCATCTTGATTAAAGACCTCTATCTACCTCAGCTTCCATGTGAAGAAAGACTGTCATTAAGAGTATTGATGTTGAGTCAATATCCCAATGGTAGCAAGCCTTCATTTTTCAACCTGCAATCATACAAAAACCAAGTCACAATTCATAGAGTTAGCCATCTAGTATTATCCTTATTCAAAATCATAAACCCCCTTTGAGAGAGCCCTCTCAAACTGAAGAGGCTAATATTTAGTTAGAAGTGGTTTGAAAGAGTTACATTGAGTTGATTGTTGAGAAGCCAATCAAGATCAATTTGGTGATAAAAGATTAAATATTTTAAACACAAAATCTACTCAAAAAACCCTGAAAAATCCAAAAATGGTTTGGCCAGATTTTAACTTTGGATTTTCGGCACTTTTTAGGTTGCCAACTGTACCCTTGCTGGCTGACTTACGCACTCCTCCTGGGTAACTGTTGAGATGGGGTTGAACTGATGATATGACTACTGCAATAACACCCAATCATCTCAATACATGAAGGGATGATCCCTTCTCTAGATTCTCAAGCTAGAAACTTGAGATCTAGCTCCTCCTTCCTTGGCTCAAGTTGCAGCTGCAAACTGCACAACTGTTGGAATTGACTGCACTGTCAAGGAGGATGAAACTGTAGCCTGTTGCTGGATGATGAAATATAGCTCACATCTTATAGAAATAATCTCACCGAATTGAGGGAAAGACCCCTCACAGGATTCCAAATTGGAATATTTGGAACTTCAGTCCTCCCTTAGATATACTTGAATGTACTGTGCAATTCCTGAAGGAACTTCTGCTACATGGATGTGTAATATGATGGCCTGATGTCAGATATCACAGTGCTGATCTTGTAAGACTGAAATGGAAGTGCAAGGTGAAAGGATGAATCCTCCACCAGTTTCCTAGCTGAAATGCTAGAAACTACCTTCCTCCTCTCAAACCCTAAGACAAGAATGTGTAATTCCTGAAGCTGTATGTGCAGAAGAGAGGGGTTGAATGTGGCACCAATGTCGGATGATGAATGGATTATCAAAATAAACTTCCTAGAGTAGGCACTCAAATTACCATAGGGTAATGGTGGGATTCCCGCTCAGGAACACCCGTGTGCTAAATAACACAGTAGACTTATCTAAAAAGCTGAAGTGTGCAAAGAAATGTCAAACGAAAATACAATATCAAATTCCAGACTGATTTTCTTTGCTTCCCTCATCTTCCTTATATGGTTGTGTGTAATATTCCCAAATTTTCACATTAAATTTGGAATATTAGAGTCCTTTATTTTCTTAATGAATTAATTAAATAAAAGGGTCGAGGGACCCAAAATCCTCAATAAGAATAAATATCCACTTTGTGTGTGTGAATGTGGATTAATCTAGACTAGATTTGCAAAAAGAGGTAGTTGAGAAACTACTAATGTGAATGAAATTGGGGATCATGTATCATTTAATGAGAGAGATCATGGAGGGTTGATTCAGTCAACTAAGATCTTGAAGATGTCAAACAAAGGGTCATTGAGCATTAATGATCAAGTGGTGGAGGAAGATGTGCAAATGAAGCACACATGATGGAAGAAGTGTACATTGCACCTAGACTGTTTGGTTGATTTGGTCAAACAGCGTTGTACCACTTGAAGGATCTTGTCCACATGAGACAGCGCAATTGAGATTAGGGCCAAGGCTTGGGATGGCTCAATCATTATAAAGGAGATGAAGGTAGAGGTGAAAGGCATCTTGGATTATTTTGATGTATGATCTTTTAGATCTGGAATTGTCAAGTGACATTCCACCGCAATCTTGGGTTGTTTAGCAGAGATTACAGGTGTTGTTTAGCACAGGGTGTTCCTGGGCGGGAATCTCTCCTCTTTCTTTGAGTGATATCTAAGGAAAAGGTTTGTACTTCATTATACATCAGGCTTTAAGTACCATTTCAATTTCCTACTTTTTTTAGAACATTCATATTCAAAAAACTGCATTTTTCTGAAGATCATATTGGAAGGTGGAAGTTGTCTTCAGTACTTCAGCTAGAGAACAAGGTGAGGGATTATTCCCATCACTTGGGATTATATTGTAGCACTTCCAGAGCCACATTGCAAATCTAGCATCAGACCAAAAGTTATTGACCTCCTAGAAGCAATATTCTCTCCAAGAATAATGTTGTCCATATTGCAGATTTGAAAGGAGGAAGGAATTTGCTAGTATTTCAGCTAGCAATCTAGTGGAGGATCATTCCTTCACATTTCCATCAGTCTTAACATCAGCCTAGATCTTATTGCAGCATTTTTTAGCAGGAAAAAGGTCTCTCTTTCTCTCACAGCGTAGTTTTCAGAGGCAGTTGTGTTGCAGCAGTTGCAATCATCTTTTGGAGGATTGAGAAGTTAGATCTAGAGCTCCTAGCTCATAGATCTGAGGAAGGGATCAGCCCTTCAAGCATAGATATGATCTGAGAAAATATTTCAGCAATTTATTCTTCAGATCTAGCTTCATATCTGTATTTTCCAACAGATCAAGGATCAAACCTGGGGAGGTGATTTTTCCAGAGTTGCAGATCTGGAAAATCCTTTCTGGGTTATCTTGGGAATCCATCACAGTGGCCAGATCTTGAATCTTGGCATCATCAGAGCTCCAGTTTTGAGTAGATATGCATTTATCTTTTCAGCCTGAAACTCCATGTTTATATTCTGCTAAAGAGACAGCGCAATATTTGCTACAGAGCCTCAATAGTTACACTGTACCTGCTTCACACATGTTTTCTAGGTGATCTTAGCTCATCTTTTTGGCTAGATCTACCTCTATCTTGTACTTGTGTAACTGATTCATCTCCAATAGAATAAAATGGCTCAGATCTTTCCACATATTCTGATTTGTACTTAGATTTATTGTTTATCTTGTTGTAAGTTCTTATATTTTGTGAAGTATTGTTGCAATCTCTCTTTTGGGATATTACAGTCGTATCAGAGCATGATCTTTGGCTCAACTTGTGGACA
The DNA here is from genome assembly GCA_034641835.2 of Pinus albicaulis. Taxonomy (NCBI): domain Eukaryota; kingdom Viridiplantae; phylum Streptophyta; class Pinopsida; order Pinales; family Pinaceae; genus Pinus; species Pinus albicaulis. The sequence goes on from JAXQQM020078550.1 coordinate 55,554, forward strand.
CTTCATCTTTTTACATTGAAAGAAGAATAGGCAGATGAAATCTATCATGGAGGATGTGAGATATGTCACTCCCTCCTTTAGATCCATGTAATATATCTCCAAGGAGGTCAATCAAATAAAGGAGGAAGAACAGAGAGAAGATCTAAGAAGAAAATCTGATGATGAAAGCACTTCCTATCAGCAGCAAAGAAGACCGGAGAATCCTATATCTCCTCATAGATCCACTATGCCCACTTTCTTTGAAGAAGGTGAGAGGTATAGAAGTGAAGAAAGGCATGAACCTAAGACTCATGAGAATCTTAGTCTATATCTTGAAGAGTACAAAGCACAGTCTAGAGCTTTCAAGGAAAAGCTAACTCTCCAACAATTCTTCCTGATTAAAGAAGAAAGAGGATCCTATAGTAGCAATAGAAGAAAGAGGCATAATAGACTCTATTTGCTTACATTTGATGGATATTCCTCAAGCAATGTCAAAGCTTGGAGGAAGGAGTTAGATTCATTTTTTAAGCTACATCATGTGGCTGAAGAGGAGGCTGTTCAAAATGCAACACTTCATCTCTTAGATGAAGCAGAAGATTGGTGGTTTGGGCACCTAGAGCATGAAAAGGTGACCAATTATTCAGATTTATTTCACAAGTTGAGGAAGAAGTTTGAGGTGGAAGGGTCACTACTTTCACCACCTGCTGCAGAATTACTTGTATCTAGAGAAGAGACACTTTCATCTTTGCAAAGTAGTCTTGAGCTCTTGACTTATGGAGTCCCATGCATGGATCAGAAGATGCATGAGGAAGAGGAGAAGGATAGCAAGGCTGGTACACTTGAAGGAAAGAGGCCATCACTCTTACCAGCAATTGGGGATACTATTGTTCCAAATGGAGGAACTCTTGTGTTCTGTCAAGAGGTTCCCACATATCAGTTTATCCAAGGTATGCATAAAATTTCAGCACTTATTGTTTCAAGATCAATGCATGACTAAGGATTAGAACAAAATGTTGATTTGAAGCAGAAACATATCACAACGCAGAGGACCCTTGATCTAATCAAGGAGGAGGCTGAAAACTATCCCTGTTCATCATTGTTGAGCCACATTCAACCCCTTGAGTTGAGATGTAGAGTTTCAAGAAATGGGATTAGCATTATCGTATGTACTATGACTGGTTGTGAGATCAGTGTTGTAACTTGCTTTGAGACAGCGCATGTATCACCCTGCAGATCTAAAATGTTGCCACTTAGTAGATGTGATAAAAAAAGGCTTCATCATTCTTGGATCATTCTGGGGGTAGCTTCACTCATGAAGCAATGGAAGAAAAGATGACAAATGGTAGACATCTTGAAATGAGAAACCTTTTCTCCTTTCTAGATAACCCTTTCTCAATGAGCCTCTCACTGCTCAAAGAGAAACTTCTACTTGCATTAAATACAAAACTTATTTGGTTTTGGAGGGCCTTTGATGGAGAGAGAATCTCATTAAGAGATCTCATTAGAGATGCATTTCAACATTTCATGAAATGAAAATTTCTTCAACAGTTTGGGGAGGATGGCATTCTACAAAGGGAGGATGCCATGATTATGCAGTACCTCATTCATCATCCTCATGGTAGTGAATAGGTAAGGATGATAAGCAAGGGGTTGCAAAGCCACTTGCAGATTTGTATGGGCCAGCATGCTTGGTTGCGTTGGTTTCCATTGGGAGATTTCTGTCACTCTCCAAAGGCACCTATTTTTCTAATCCATGCCTTGAAAAACATGTATGAAATAAAGGAGGAGGCATGGCTGCGCTGGCTACTCTTGGGTAAGTATGGATACCACCCAATAGCTCATCATTTCTGAATCATGCCTTCTTTTCCAAAGATAAATTGCAGCAAGAGAAGGCATGTTCATTTTTTTTTCACTTGAGGAAGTTTGGCCACCACATGACATCTCCTATGTCTATGTGTTTTGTATTATGTAAAACTTGGCATAATGATCTCATGATGTGCATTGATGATGTTTCTTTGTATGGGGCTGATGTGACATCTCACATGTCCATTAGCATGTTTTTGCTTCATAATGCACATGAGGAGGAGAGAAAGAAACAAGATCTCTTGTTGCTTGGATTGCTTTTGGGGGAGTTTGGCTTGCCCATCTTACATAGAGGAGATGGACGATGGCAGCAAAGAGCCTTACTCCGGTAGTTATTGTTAGGAGAATACGGTTTGACATCTTTGTCTACCCATATTACTTCTTCCCTTCTTCTTTTGCATAACCTTGGAATGATGGAGTTTGGGTCGGCCAATAGTGCTAAGTATGGGAGCATATCAATGCTCAATCTAGTTCATAAAACATGGGATGAAGGAGTGGATTGTATGATGGAGCTTTTCCTTTGTGGAAAGAGCTAATATATCTTATGTCTCTCATGTATTGTTGATAATGTTTGACATCATATGGTTGTCACTTGGTGCTTCATGATGGAAGGAGGACATCTAACCAAATAGTTGGAGGTCATTCTTTATGTTTTTGAAAGACAACTTTGGAACCAAACATACATAACCTATTGCAGAAAATGGAGGAAGCCTTCCTTATGTGGATGCCATATGGAGGGGAATAGATGGCTTTGCATCTACTTTTGGAGTTTCTTGAGGACAAGCAACATTTTTCCAGGGGGGACTGTAATATTCCCAAATTTTCACATTACATTTTGAATATTAGAGTCCTTGATTTTCTTAATGAATTAAGTAAATAAAAGGGTGGAGGGACCCACAATCATCAATAAGAATAAATATCCACTTTGTGTGTGTGAATGTGGATTAATCTAGACTAGATCTACAAAAAGAGGTAGTTGAGCTACTACTAATGTGAATGAAATTGGGGATCATGTCTCATTTAATGAGAGAGATCATGGAGGGTTGATTCAGTCAACTAAGATCTTGAAGATGTCAAACAAAGGGTCATTGAGTATTAATAATCAAGTGGTGAAGGAACATGTGCAAATGAAGCACACATGATGGAGGAGGTGTACATTGCACCTAGATTGTTTGGTTGATTTGGTCAAGCAACGTTGTCCCACTTGGAGGATCTTGTCCACATGAGACAACGCAGTTGAGATTAGGGAAAAGGCTTCGGATGGCTCAATCATTATAAAGGAGATGAAGGCATAGGTGAAAGGCATCTTGGATTATTTTGATGTATGATATTTTAGATCTGGAATTGTCAAGTGACATTCCACTGCAATCTTGGGTTGTTTAGTAGAGATTGCAGGTGTTGTTTAGCACAGGGTGTTCCTGTGCGAGAATCCCTACTCTTTCTTTGAGTGATATTTGACGAAGAGGTTTGTACTTCATTATACATCAGGCTTTAAGTGACATTTCCATTTCCTACTTTCTGCAGAACATTCATATTCAGAAAACTGCATTTTTCTGAAGATCATTTTGGAAGGTGGAAGTTATCTTCAGTACTTTAGCTAGAGAACAAGGTGAGGGATTATTCCCATCACTTGGGCTTATATTGCAGCACTCCCAAAGCCACATTGCAGATCTGGCATCAGGCAAAAATTTATTGACCTCCTATCAGCAGTATTCTCTCCAAGAATAACGTTGTCCATATTGCAGATCTGAAAGGAGGAAGGAAGTTGCTAGTATTTCAGCTAGCAATCCAGTGGAGGATCATTCCTTCACATTTACATCAGTATTACCATCATCCTGGATCTTATTGTAGAATTTTTCAGTAGGCAGAAGGCCTCTCTTTCTCTCACAGCGTAGTTTTCAGAGGCAGTTGTGTTGCAGCAGCTGCAATCATCTTTTGGAGGATTGAGAAGCTAGATCTAGAGCTCCTAGCTCATAGATCTGAGGAAGGGATCAACCCTTCAAGCATAGATCTGATCTGAGCACATATTTCAGCCATCTATTCTTCAGATCAAGGATCAAACCCTAGGGAGGTGATTTTTCCAAAGTTGCAGATATGGAAAATCCTTTTTGGGTTATCTTGGGAATCCATCACAGTGGCCAGATCTTGAATCTTGGCATCATCAGAGCTCTAGTTTTGAGTAGATCTACATTTCTCTTTTTAGCCTGCAACTCCATGTTTATATTCTACTGAAGAGACAGTGCAATATTTGCTGCAGATCCTCAACAGTTACGTTGTACCTGCTTCACACATGTTTTCTAGGTGATCTTAGCTCATCTTTTTGGCTAGATCTACCTATATCTTGTACTTGTGTAACTGATTCATCTCCAATATAATAAAATGGCTCAGCTCTTTCTACATATTTTGATTTCTACTTAGATTTATTGTTTATCTTGCTGTAAGTTCTTATATTGTGTGAAGTATTGTTGCATTCTTCCTTTTGGGATATTACATTGTGAACTTCCCTAGCCTTGGCCCACCTCATAACTGTGTTTCACATGTGGCCACTAGTCTCCATGGCGATTGCGTTGTCTCTCCATGATCTCCATGATCTCTGCAATTAATCTCCACTCTCTCCATCATGTGTGCATTTAATGCACCACTTCCTCCATCACTTCATCATTAATGCTCTATGATTTTAGTTTTACTCCTCCACTATCTCCATCATCTTCCTCATTAGTCTCCATGATATCCACTCTTCCTCCATTAATAATCTGCTCCACTACTCCATAGTGTTGATCTACTATCTAATTAACCCACATTCACACAACAAAAGTGGATTTTATTCGTATATGGGGTTTATGGGTCCCTCCACCCTTTTATTTACTTACTAAGCAAGAAAAGTAAGAACTCTAATATTCCAATTAACTGATGGAAAATTGGGAATATTACAGTCCTCCCCAACAAAATGTTGCTTGTCCTCAAGCAATTTCAAAATTGAATGCTACAACAATCCTCCTCCCTCCAAATGGCATCCTCATATGGAAGGTCTCCCCGCCTGCTCCACTGAGTAATGAATGCCTAGATCCATAGATGTCTCTCTAGAGTTTCTAGAATGGCTTCCAATTGTATAGCTATATGCCTCTCCTCATACATGAACCTCCAAGTGGCAGCCATCTGCTGTTCCAGAGCCTCTTCCCTACATGAGACATATGAAGTGAAGTGGTTCCTCTCCCAAAATGAAAGTCCCAAATCATGAACTATCTCGCCAACCCATGCTACATGGAGTAGGATGTACCTCTCCATGCTCCCATCATTGACCCTATTGCCCTGATTGCTCCAAGAATCATCTCAACACTTTGAAAAATAGGAAACAGAGAAAAATGGGTTGACATGTGATACATCGAACCATACTCTCTCAATAATAACCACTGCAGCAATGCCTCTTGCTGCCATACCACCCCATCATCATACCAAGTATGGTGGCCATACTCTCCTACTAGAAGCCAACGCAGTAAGGCCCCCTGTTTCCATCCCCCCTCCTCATCATGCAAGGTATGGGAGAAAGTCAGCCCATACTCTCCCAGGAGTAACCAAAGCAGCAATGACTCTTGCTGCCACCTCACATCATCATCATGCAATCCATCGAGCAACAACATATTGATTGACATGTATAATTTCACATCAGCCCAACATAACCAAGCTCCTTGATGCCACATCATGTGAGTGTCATGCAATGTCCCAAATAATAACACACCCATTGACATAGGATATGTCATGTGATGTCAAAACTAGCGCATCCATGCCTCTTATTTCTGCATCACACCAGTAATATACAAGGCATGAATTATAAAAATGTGAGATGTTGGGTAGTAACCATACACACTGTTACACAACAATTTGTCACCGCCCCTGCAATTCCCCATCTCGCACATTAGAGGGCTTATTCCGTGACCTGTGAGCAGTGAGTGACATGACCTGAAACCACTTTCATGGCATCCCCCCGGATAATGACAATCATTCCCCTGAAGACAAGTCCTTGTGAAAAACCCTAAAAATAGCCTTTTTTTCCTTGGCGCAACTATCCAGTTCAGCCCTCGTGCCAATGGGGGAAATCCTCCAAAGAAGGCGCGCTAGCTAGCGCACTGTCTCAGTGTTGTACCCGCACCAGGGTTATTAAGGAGTGTTTTTTAAAAATAAATGGCGGAAGATTGACTCCAACCAATTCCTGAACTGGTCTCTAAATTGAGTTGGGGGGTTTGGCTTCGGATCTCCATGTAGAGGAGGTGGTTTTCCACCTCTCATGGAAGATTCCTTAAGGATAGGGCCAATCCCATGATTATAGGGATCCCAACTCCCCTTCCACCATCTATATAAGCTTGCCATTTTCTTTTTGCAAGCTAGCCTTCAAGAGCACTCAATAGCCTAGAGAATGCTGAAAGAGCCTTGATAGTACTCATAGAGCCAAATCAGTAGCAAGGAGATTATTGTCAAGACAACCGAAGAGAGAGGCTTGTCCCATTTCCGATGAGCTTTATCGAGACGTACTCCGTTGTCGACCCGACGAAGGAAGATTTAGCGTCAGAGCCAGGTTGTATATTTCTTTGTATTGATTAATGATAAACGACTTTGGTTATGGTTCCACTCATATGTTCATACTTTGTGATTATCGGTTGTATCTTCTCTGATTGATACATAATTGCATATATTGGGTTTTACGCTTGTGTGTTCGTCGTGTTTCTTGTATGTGCAGGTGTTCGATCGCGCCAAGTGGGAGAATTGTGATCTGCCGGGGCAAGGGAACTAGAGCGTTACCTTCTCCGCGAACAACAGTGTTGGAATTGAGGTAGGCCTTTCTCGCAATTTGGTCTATTGCAATTAGGAACTTGCGTCTTAGTGTGATACGATTGTTGCTAGACCCGATCTGGGCTAGTAGGGATTGCCTCTATCCGTAGAGGGGATTTACCTCTACAAAAAATTGGCGACTCCACTGGGGAGATGTTGATTTGGAGTATTGTATTGTCTTTTCAGTTGATTCTTGACTTTGCTTGTTTGATCAGCTCTTTTGGCTAGCTCTTTTCGTGTGTTTGGCTTTTGTTTAGCCCCACCATCATTGGTCTGCTTCTTGGATTGCTCTTTTTATTTTTGCTTAGTAAACTCGACTGGTGCACTTATTAGCCTGATAGTCGTGCCAATTGGTGCACGTTGCCATTGTATTACCCGCGCCAATGTTGTTTTGGCGCTAGTTGTAGCCTAACAGTCGCGCCAATTCTGTAAGGTGCTAGGGTTTGCTTGGGCTTGAGCTTTCTGAGCTTGATCTATGATTTTGGTTTCATTTTTACGACTGCCTGAGTGTTCTGGAGCCGTATTTTACTGACTGTGGCCTTCATACTTTGGTTGTTTTCCCTCTTCTATCGATTTTACATTCTAGCCCTAGGGCATCTAGGTGCTATAGTGTGTCGAGCCTCCCGTGGTAGTTTTTGGTTTCTATCTATTCAGTCAACTTTGTGATTGCTTCTCTGCATTCATTTGGTGGTTGTCTATCGTTTTTTTGTGTTGTTTGAGTGATTGGTTTCTTCCTCATTCGAATTCCGCCTTGTCTCGTTTTGGGCCTAAATTACATGGTTCATTTGAGTTTTTGGGATTCTTTTGGTTTTGAGGGATTGTTTTGTCAATTTGAGGTCTGATTGTGTGCTTGCATTGAGTGAAACTTGCTTGTTTTTACTCCTTTGCTATCGCTTCTCAAATTGTTCATTTCATTAGTTTTCATTTTTTTTAGTACACTTTGCTCTTAAACACTAAAGATACAAAAAAAATCTCTTTTGCTCTTGATTAGTTAATGCAAATCGAATTTTTTTTGTGTTATTAGTGATTTGTAACTCTGAAAGAAAATATTTTTAGTTTTCATTAGCTTGCATTAGAGACATTAGTGATTGTTTTCTGGTCATTTCGTTACTGTATGAAAAGCTCTTAACTCTCTCGTAATTAGATTTCATTGAATTAAATGATATACTGTGGCATGTAGTGTGCATTTAGGAGATTTTGAGACATTACACTCGTTAGGACCTGAAAATTGAAACATAATTGAAGATTAACATTAAAATTTATTCAATTTACACTAAAGCAGCATTGAAACATTAACGAAATATTTATAGGTCTAGGCTAGAGACATGTTCCAGCGTCGTTAAACCTAGTAGTTGTCATTCGCCTCTTGGGTTTAGAAAGCACTAGTACGGACTTGTGCTCCCCGTACCATTACGTATATAAAGGGAGACCCCACTAGGTTGCTATCCTTTATCCATAGGAAGCCGATTTTGCCACCTTGTACCCATGATACACCGGACACAGCATTCGGGGAGATTGCCTGCACATACGTCAAGTCCTTGGTTGATTTCTCTTTCATTTTTGAACCAAGGTGTATATTGCAATTCACAGTTATTTGGTACACCCTCTTTCCTAGAGTTCCAGAGCAGTCATTTTGATCTTTACTGACTCCCTAAATTTCAAAATATCGTCAAGCACTTGTCCTTTCACGCTTGTTTCCAAACTGAAAGCAATAGAGTCACCTTTTGCTTGTTTCTCGACTCTTAAAATATGAAACAACAGAGTTTTGTTTCAATGTTTTGAAAAATTAACTGCCCATGAAATATTCCTGGTTAAATTTAGTTTCCTTAGGGTGTTGTTCTGAAGATCGTTTCTGATGGCAACTTTTCTGGAGTTCACCAACCAAGGAATCCCCTCCAATGGGAATCCTAGTCATTTTCCTCCTTTTGGGAATGTTGGCACTCCTTATATGGCAATGTTGTCCCTTCCTGGGTTAACTGTTGGGTTGTCTGTTTGGTTGTTTTCAACCTCTGTGGTTCCAAATGTCCTGGCTACTGTTCAATCAGTTCCTCCACCTGAGCAACATTATGTTGATTCCAAGGCGGACCTCTCCCCTTCTTCACCTGTTTCTGCATCCTCCTCTTCTACTTTGCCTGGTGAAAGTCTGGATTCGAGTAACCAGGTGGCTAAGAAGACAAAGAAGAATAAGCCTGATAAGAGAGAGGCTAAGGCTGCAGCTACTGCTTCTGAAGCACCTCCTCTTGATAAAACTTCCAACCCTCCACGAAAATTCAAGTTCCCTTGCATGTTGTGCACGGGAAACCATCTTCTTCGAGACTACCTTGGCATTCCCAAGGTGCTCGAAGTATGGTCCAATGGTCATCCGCCGTTGCCTTTGGCTTCCGGGAGTCAGGTTGGGGGCACGTCTTCAGCTAGTGCTGGTAAAACTCTTAAGAAACAGGGTAAGCTTTCCAATCCCTGTAAGTTGTGTGAAGCACACCATGCCATTCACCTTTTTCCATATATGGATGAAGCCAAGCGAGTTTTAGACAATTCAACTATTTCTGCGCCGTGCCTTCCAGCTGGTTACCAACAGCTTTCTTTGAGTCCTCCACCAGCTGATCCTATGATTGGTCAAGAATCATCCTTGGTCAATCTCGCTCCCCCGGAAATTCAAATTCAGGAATCCGTTCCCGACCAACCATTGGTCGTGGGATCGGTTGAGCTGGCCCCATCTGCGGTGCACTAGGTCTTTTCCATTGAGAGTGGACCTCACATCCCTCAGGTTCTTCTTGTTTCTTCAGATTCCTTGGACTTGGAGAAATATTCTCTTGTCCCTATATCTCAAGAATCTTCTCCTCCGCCTCTCGTGATGGAGGTCCCAAAGGATACTCCTCCCGCCTTCGAGATGGAGGTTGTGGAGGATGCTCCTTCTTCTTCTGCAACACCAGGGGAAGACCATCTCAGTTCGATGGTAGCCCCTCTAAGTAGTTTGGTCACTTCCTTCGATTGGAATCGATTTGCAGGATATCGCCTTCCGTCTTATGTGCCTTTTGAGATAACGATACAAACCTCTGGTCTGCTCGTACCTAGCAATGTTATAGATGAAGGTGTGTCTGTTAGTGTTCTATCCTCAACTACTTGGCAATCTTTCGGTTCACCACCGCTTATGCCTGTTACGCAGAATATTTTGGCTTTTAACAGAAGAACTAATGAACCGTTAGGGATCCTTCCAAGGTTACCTATTACTTTGGGAGGTAAAACCATCCATATGGACATGATGGTTGTTACAGGCCCTTTGGATTTCAATCTGCTCTTGGGGCGCGATTACACTTATGCCATGGGAGCACTTGTCTCCTCCCTTTTGCGTGTGGTCTTTTTTCCACATGAAGGATGGATCGTGACCATTGATCAGATTTCTTTCTTTGGTCCTGATGTGGTAACTGGCCCGCCATCATCCCTTCCTGGTTTTTATCCACTCGTTGTATCTATCCCACCACAGGTCAACTATGTGGCTACCTACCCCGTGCCTGTGCTCAATGATGATGTCGTCGTGCATAGTGTGCTGGGGGCATTGGGTCCAAACTTCCAGGGTGTTTTCCTTCCATCGGACGGAAAACTCTTGGAGGCCATGACTTCTTATTCATCATGATGAGTTGTCTTCGGAGCATAGTTCATTTTCTTGTGTCAAACTCCTTAAAAAATGAAACAAGCTCTTCGGAGTAGAGCTCATTTTCTTGTGTCAAGCTCCTTAAAAAATGAAACAAGGTCGTTGGAGCAGAGTTCGTTGTCTTGTGTCAAGCTCCTTAAAAAATGAAACAAGGTTGTCGGAGCATGGTTCATCTGCTTGTGTCAAGCTCCTTAAACCATGAAACAAGGTGTCCGGAGCATGGTTCTTTTCCTGTGTCAAGCTCCTTAAAAAATGAAACTGGGTCTGGTCGGAGCATGGTTTTTTTCCTGTGTCAAGCTCCTTAAAAGATGAAACTGGGTCTGGTCGGAGCAGGGTTATTTTCCTTGTGTCAAGCTCCGTAAAAAATGAAACGAGGTCATCTGAGGATAGTTATTTTAATGTGTCAACCTCGTTTCCTATTCAATTGGAGTCTTTAATAAGATCTCGTAAAATCCTAGTCGAGTCTTTCTCTTGATCTCGTATTTTGAACCTTCACTCCATCTGCCTTTCATATGGACTGAAGCTTGGGGGGCATGTACCTCGAATTGAGTCACCATGCTGGGGGAATGCTTACTTTTTCAAGCATAGTTTTTTCCATTTCAAGCTTGTGTACAAATGAAACTAGTTTCAAGCATAGTTTATCTTTTTTTCAAGCTTGTGTAAAAATGAAAACAACTTCAAGCAGAGTTTCCTGATTTCAAGCTTGTGTAAAAATGAAACCATTCCCATTTTACCTCTTGTGATTTCCATTTGATCAGCCTGTTTTTGCCAGATGAGACTTGGTTTTCTCACTCCATCGTCACTATTTGTTTGGCCGATCATATGCCTTCACTTGATTGTTTTACCCATTCCTGAGGAACCGCTACAATGAGTGGTCTTGTTAGCCAGCCTCTCAACCTTTACTTGTTCTGAGCAGTTCCACCATTACCGGAACTAGTTGCTGTTAGAAATATTTTCATTGATGGAAAAGAAAGCAAAGAACAGCAGTAGGGAATATGTACAGCAGAAGGCAGAGGCAGAGGTCGAGCAGCGTTGAAGCAGAAACAAGCAAAGGAAACAGGCGAAAGAACACAGCTAAAGCGTAATAGTCAAATACAGAGGCAGAGTGAAACGGTCGAGCAGTGGAGGCAGAAGAAGCGAATATGGAGGCAGCGAAATGGTCGATCAGTGGAGACAGAGGCAGAAAATATAGAGGCAGTGAAGTGGTCGAGCGGGAGAGGCGTTAGCACAGCAGAGGCACAAAAATTCTGGGAATCTTAACCTAAGTGGCATGCATATATATATATACACAAACCCCTATTCCAAGAATCGCTACCTTAGCCGGAGGATATATGTATATAATTTTGAGAACCATTACCCATCCGGGCGGTACATATAACATAAACACAATTCCGGGAATCGTATAACCCAAGCAGCAAAATATACGTATAAATCTCATTCCGGGAATCGTTACCCACGCTGGAGTACATATGTAGCGCATTACATATATATGCAGCACCTTATATATATATATATATATATATATATATATATATAAGTTTCATGTTATTGAGCCCGAATTTAAAAGGATCAAAGATCCAATGCATATGTCTTAATTTACGTGGAGCGCTTTATGATAAACAAATAACCAAAGTACCATATGGTGGGACCCCTTACCCAATCGCATCGGAGATTATAAGGGCAGCGGAACGTATAAACCAAAACTTGCGATTGCGATTGAAGCCTGGACCCGGTGGGCTTATAAACCATGAGTAACAAGTATTTGAAGTCCGGCATGATCGCATCGGAACAACCCAATCGCATCGGAGAAAATCTGGCAGCGGATCACTTGCAACTAAAAGTTGCGATTGCGATTAATCGCAATCGGAGTTAATCCAGGGTTTTGGAACATGCAACAAAGATTTGAATTTTCGATTGAAGCCCAGACTCGATGGGCTTATAAACTATGACTAACAAGTATTTGAGTTCCAATCGCATCGGCAAAGAACAGTGAACAGTGATCAATCACATCAGAGCAAGGCAGCTTGCGATTGCGATCAATCGCAATCGGAAATCGCTGGAGGAGAAATATATCGCATCGGAAAGCGTGGCAAGTGGGACCGAAAGGGCATTTGTTAAGTATTAATATGATTCTTCATTGAAGTGGCAGTTTATATGATTAAAACTTTATATAAGTTCACCGAGAATTGAAACTACGAGATATATATATATATATATATATACAGAAGGCGCTGTTATAAAACGTTGTAGTGATTATATTGAAATATGCCACGTGGTCTGTGGACCCACAGGCCTCGGCTCAAGGTGGAGGGCGATTCTTTATTCAAAACAATTGGGATGTATGTTTGTTCCGCTTGCGGAACTCGCCACATCAACAAGACACTTGCTATGTACAGAGCATTGGAATTTGTCCAGAATTACAGTCAGCAGTTTCATATATATATATAAAGCGCTGATATAAAAATAAAAATAAAAATGCAGCTTATAAATTCAGGAGTTACGCAGCAGCCATAAACAGAAAGGCATACAAAGGAGAGAAAGGGACCAACACAGTCAAAGAAAAGACAAATGCGCAGCGATACAAAAGGCTGTATGAGTGAGCTGGAGCTCTCATTGTAATTAAATGTAATGTTTTAATTGGTTTATATTGTTTTTGATGCATTGGCAAGTCTTCGGAAGAGAGCAAATATCCCACTGTAATATTAAGATAATCACCTACAGTTATTTTTTTAATGAGCAGATAAAAGGAATGAGAAGACGGAAGCCAAAGAGTCATGACTGTTCACTCTAAATTCTTTGTGAAATACAAACAGTCATGTGAGGAACTCTATAAATAATATCATCTTGATATGCAAAAAGAGTTTAGAGAGAGTAAATATAGAGAAGGAAGAGTACAGAAGAGTGAGGCAGAGAAGATTAAGAAAAGAAGAGCAGAAAGAGAAGCTATAGAACAAAGCTGATATCTGAGGTAAATCAGCAAAAATTCAGTTTGATAAATTGAGGAAGTTGGAGCTTCCCTATCAAGTTGCAGCTTGATAGCTGTCATTTGTAGCTGACTGAGGTTAGAGCCTCCTATAGTTTGGTGCCTGCAGAAAATCGAAGGGAGTTGGTGCTTCCTTGCAAGTTGTAGCTTGCAGAATTGAGGATAGAGCCTCCTGTAGGTTGGTGCCTGCAGAAAACAGTGGTGAGAGGGAGTTGGAGCTTGCCTTTGCATCACAACAATAATAAGTTGTGGTTTTCTCCCTTTATGGGTTTCCACTTACATCTGCTGTCTCTGTGTGTGTTTCTTATGTGTTGATGTGATTCTTTCAATCTGCTTAATTGTTTGCTGATCTCAACATAAGTGTGGTGTCACATTAATTTAATATTGGCTGCAACATTTTAAGACTGTTCACAAATTAAGCTATAAATAAATTTGGTGAAAATTGTTGAAAATCTTATGTATGTATTAAACTAATTCACCCCCCCCTCTCAGTTTAATTAAAGATTCAACAGTTGCTTCCCTTTATACCACTTGTTCCTCCAGGAGGAGTCATATTTCAGCGCTTTTCTGACTCTCTAAACATGAAAAGATTTCCAAGTCGCTTGTCGTTTTGATCTCATTAAAGTGGCTATGAAACGAAATCTACCCAGTATACGTTTACCACTTTTTCGGGTTGGGATAGATTATTTACGAAAAAGGAATACCCTAGCCTATCGTGACTAGGAGGTTTTCTGAGACATAGTTTTCTACCTTTTCAGATCTGAGGAACTATTTATGAAAAGGGATTGTTGGAGTTTACTTTTCCGTTGTCTTTTCAAACTCTCTAAACATGAAAATACATCGAGTTCTTCCTTTTTCAGACTCGTTAAACCCTGATGACATCGGATTTAGTCATAATGACGATATCCGAGTTCCTCCTTCCTAGGGCTCGTTAAATGTATTAGGATGGATTCGTCCGAAGGACGAACTTATATGACAAGCATATGGTATCCTCTTCAAGCTTGTGTAAAAATAAAGAGGTACTCGCTAGAAATGGTGGGGAAAAATGGAACCAGTATCGTCGTCGTGTCAGCAGTATGTCGCTCTTGAACATGGCACTTGTCTGCATTTGTTTCGGGTTGGGGACATCTCATCTCGTTTTCTGCTTGCCTCCGTGGGTTTGGGTAATCCCTTTTGACCTCTCATCTACTCTTTGCCTCGTCATCATGACCTCTAATCTTTTGATGTCAAATACTCCCAAATCCACTGTCGTGCCGCCGATATGTTTAAGAGAAGTCGACCTCTGCAAGTTTCAACCTTCCTCTGATTCTCATCTGATCTTGATTCACAACATTATGTTCTTCTGTCTCACGTTGATGATGTGGGAAACACTATGGCCCACCTTCGATCAAGGTCACTTCCTGTCGACTTCAGCTCATTATCCAGAAGGTTGATCTAGAGACTCCCTTCCGGTACCTTGGAGCTTGCATGCCTCAATGGCAGGTTCTTCACATTCGACTCAAGGCTTTCATCATTGGCCTTTGATCGGATGATTCTGCAGCTGTTTGACGTCAGTTCACTGTTCACATTCCCTGGATTGTACCTATAGTACCTTGAGGGCCACTATCATCATTAGTGGTTCCTCTCGCGTCTGTTAACAGCTTTCATCATTGGCTGGTAATCAGGCGATGTTCTTCCATGTTCGACTTCAGCTCACATATTCACATGCTTGAACTTGTACTCTGTCTAGGTCAAGATGGAGCGCAAGACAATGGATTTTGTCTATTAGAATCCAGGCTACGATTTTGTGGATTATTATGATTGGTTACATGACTCATTCACTGGATGGTTGTGACCATACCTGAGTCTATTTATCGATCCTTACTGGATGGTTGCGTCCATACCTTGGATATTGATCATTGTATACTATGTTACGGATGGATGCGCCCATACCACGTATATATCATGTATTTGAGATATCAGTTTTACTTGTCTACGCAAGTTTTTCGACAGCAATGTTTTCAGTTGGACACATTCTCTAAAGCATTTCACCCCTCTCTCTCTCGGGCCTCATGCTTTATGGGGCATCTGTTACACAACAATTTTTCACCGCCCCTGCAATTCCCCATCCTGCACATTGGAGGGCTTATTCCGTGACCTGTGAGCAGTGACATGACCTGAAACCACTTTCATGGCATCCCCCTAGACAAGGAAAATCATTCCCCTGAAGAAACTTCCTTGTGAAAAACCCTAAAAATAGCTTTTTTTGCCTTGGCGCAACTATCCAGTTCAGCCCTCGCGCCAATGGGGGAAATCCTCCAAAGAGGGCACGCCAACTGGCGCATTGTCTCAGTGTTATACCCATGCCAGGCTTATTAAGGAGTGTTTTTTAAAAATAAATGGCGGAAGATTGACTCCAACCAATTCCTGAACTGGTCTCTAAATTGAGTTGGGAGGTTTGGCTTCGGATCTCCATGTAGAGGAGGTGGTTTTCCACCTCTCATGGAAGCTTCCTTGAGGATAGGGCCAATCCCATGATTATAGGGATCCCAACTCCTCTTCCACCATCTATATAAGCTTGCCATTTTCTTTTTGCAAGCTAGCCTTCAAGAGCCCTCAATATCTTAGAGAATGTTGAAAGAGCCTTGATAGTCCTCATAGAGCCAAATCAGTAGCAAGGAGATTATTGTCAAGACAACCGAAGAGAGAGGCTTGTCCCATTTCCGACGAGCTTTATCGAGATGTACTCCACTATCGATCCGCCGAAGGAAGATTCAATGTCAGAGCCAGGTTGTATCTTTCTTTGTATTGATTAATGATAAATGACTTTGGTTATGGTTCCACTCATATGTTCATACTTTGTGATTATGGGTTGTATCTTCTCTAACTGATACATAATTGCATATATTGGGTTTTACGTTTGTGTGTTCGTCGTGTTTCTTGTATGTGCAGTTGTTCAATCACGCCAAGCGGGAGAATTGTGATCTGCTGGGTCAAGGGAACTAGAGCGCTATCTTCTCCGCGAACAACAGCGTTGGACTTGAGGTAGGTCCTTTCTCACAATTTGGTATATTTCAATTAGGAACTTGTGTCTTAGCGTGATATGATTGTTGCTAGACCCGATCTGGGCTAGTAGGGATCACCTCTGTCCGTAGAGGGGATTTACCTCTACAACACACACCCAAAAGCAACCAACACAGCCATGCTTCCTCCTACCGCGTGCCATAGATATTCAAGTAGCTCACCAACCACTTGCTCATCATCTTGACCCATCCATCCAACTGTGGGTGATGACTCATATCATGCTCCAACTTGGTATGCACTGAATGGAGAATACCATCCTCCCCTATATGATGATCTTTGCACTCCATGATATGTTGAAGTGAATTCTCCTTGAGGTTACTTCATGAGAACCTCTCATCGATGACTCGGTAGAATCCATAAGATTTCGAATATGTTGTAGGTAGAAACTTCTCTTTGAGCTGTGAGATTCTCAACAAGAAGGCTTCATCCTGATAATGGAAAATGATATCCAGCATAAGATCTATACCAACTATCATCTATCCCTCCAATGTTTCATGAGTGAAGCGGTCAACAGAATTCTCCAAGGATATTTGGGCCCCCAACTCATCACTTCTCCCCAGTGGAAACGTTGTTGATCTCCATGATGGTGCATTTGTTATCTCATGACCATGCAAAATGCTGAACTCATAACCTGGAATTGTACTGATGCTCATCCTATCTTCCAAAACTCCACACTTGAACACCAAGTGTTGTGTGTAGCTCAACACTGAACAACTAGGATGCCTATACATCTCCTCCTTGAGCAAGTCAAGGATCCTTTGTGCAGTGATAGTTTTCTACTCCAAATCAGCAAGGTGCTCTAACCCTTGGTTATGAAATCTCCCTGATGGCATGACCCCACAAGTCTCGAACTGAGGTGATGAAATAATATGGGATGGAAATGTTTGCAAACCTTGGATAAGCTAATACTTGGGGACATCTTGTAAGGCTACAAGAGTTCCTCCAACCGGTGCAATGGCTTCTCCAACTGCTGGTGATGGTGATGGTTGCTCCTCTACTATTGCACCAACACTGGCATTCACCTCTTCTTCCTCATGCATCTCCTGAATCATGCATGGGGCTCCCAATGTCAAGAGATCAAGACCATCTTGCAAAGATGCAAGTGCTATTTCTCCTAATGCAAGTACTTCTACAGCTGGTGGGGGTGGTAGTTGCTCCTCTTCTGGAGTGATAGTGTTGACATATTCCCTTTGCTCCTCATGTGCTTTCTCATCAATTTTAGGAAATATCTCAATGGGAATTACCTCCAATTTTATTCTATCAAACTTCTTAATCAACCTTTGAGTGAAGTCTGCATTAGTCACTCTTGCATGTTTTATATGGCTGAACCACCAATCCTTTGCTCCACCCTCAAGGTGCAGCATTGTAATCTCAATAGCCTCTCTTTTCACTACTGGATGTAGCTGGAAGAAATCATCCAACTCATTCATCCAAGATTTTTTTTTTCTTGTGGGTGAGCCATCGAATGTAGGCAAGAAGAATCTATTCTGTATGTGCCTTCTTCTTCTATTGCTACTACAAGATCTCTAATTTTCTTTGATCTAGAGAAACTGTTGGAGAGTTATATTATCCTTGAATGTTCTAAAATAATATTCATAATCTACAAGATAATTACTCAGAGTCTCATGCTCTAAGCACCATCCATCTCTATGCCCTTCATCTCCTTCTGCAAAGAAAGTGGACATAGTAGAGTGTTGTGGAGCTCTTTGCATTGATGGTTGTTTATGATGTTGATAGGAAGTGCTTGGACCTTCCTCATTCTGAAACCCACTTGGGGTTTCTCTTTGCCTTCCCCTTCTCATTTCTTTAATATCTGTGGAGAGATCCTGCATAGATTTGAAGAGAAGTATGGAAAAACGTAATCCTTATGCTATTGAAAACTTCTTCTTTTTCTTCTTATTCTTCTTATGTCATAAAGTGCCCACAAGCTGAGCCAAAGATCATGCTCTGATACCACTATAATATTCCAAAATGGAAAAGACATGAATATAGAAAATTTACAACATTTCAAATAAGAAAAACATGGATATAACGCTAAAATATGGAAAATGCCAGAAATATGCTGCAACTGGAAATTACATCAAGACATTATAATCATGAGCAGAAACAACTGAGTCATATAATTATAAAAAAAAACAAATATAAATTACACATTGCTCCAAATAAAATTCACTCAAGCCAACAAGAAGTGGCTGAAACACACTAATGAAAACTAGCACTAGGAATGTTGTGTTGCTACTGATGTTGTTGTTGGAGACTACTGTTACTGAGAAGAATAAAAATGTGTGGGAGGCCACTAGATTTCTTAGATATATCTGAGATTTTAACCACGGACTCTACTCGAAAAAACCCAGACAAACCCAGAAATGGTTTGGCCATATTTTAACTTTGGTTTTTCGGCCCTTTTTGGGTTGCCAACTGCACCTGTGTTGGCTGACTTACGCACTCCTCCTTGGTAATTGATGAGATGGGGATGAATTGATGATATAAATTCTACAATAACATCCAATCATCTCAATACATGAAGGGTTTATCCCTTCTCTAGATTCTCAAGCTAGAAACTTGAGATCTAGCTCCTCCTTCCTCGGCTCAAGTTGCAGCTACAAACTACACAACTACTATAATGGACCGCGCTTTCAAGGAGGAAAAATTTGTAGCCTATTGATGGATGATGAAATATAGATCACATCATATAGAAATAATCTCACCCAAGAGAGGGAAAGACCCCTCACAAGATTCCAAGCTGGAATACTTGGAACTTCCTTTCTCCCTTAGATATGCCTGACTGGATTGCGCAATTCCTAAAGGAACTTATGTTGCATGGAGGTGTAATATGATGGCATGATGCTAAATATCACAATGTTTCCCCTGGAAGACTGAAATGGAATTTCAAGGTGAAACGATGAATCCTCCATTGATTTCCTAGTTGAAATGCTAAAAACTACCTTCCTCCTCTCAAACTCTAAGACAGGAATGTGTAATCCCTGAAGTTGTATGTGCAGAAAAAGAGGGGTTGAATGTGGCACCAATGCCAGATAATGAATGTATGCTAAAAATAACCTTCCCATATTAGGCACTCAAAGTCCCCCATGGGTAAGGGTGGGCTTTTCGTTAGGGAACACCCGTGTGCTAAACAACACAACATACTTAGCTAAACAGTTGAAGCATGCAAATAAATTCCAAACGACAATACAATATCAAATTCCAGATTTATTTTATTTGCTGCCCTCATATTACTTATATGGTTGTGAGCCTTCCCTAGCCTTGTCCCACCTCATAACTGCACTCCACATGTGGCCACTAGTCTCCATGAAGATTGCATTATCTCTCCATGATCTCCATGATCTCTGAAATTAATCTCCACTCTTTCCATCATGTGTGCATTTAATGCACCACTTCCTCCATCACTGCATCATTAATGCTCTATGATTTTTCTTTTACTCCTCCACTATCTCCGTCATCTTCCTCATTATTCTCCATGATCTCCACTCTTCCTCCATCAATAATCTACTCCACTACTCCATAATGCTGATCTATTATCTAATTAACCCGCATTCACACAACAAAAGTGGATTTTATTCATCTATGGGGTTTATGGGTCCCTCCACCCTTTTATTTACTTACTAAGAAAGAAAATTAAGAACTTTAATATTCCAATTAACTGATGGAAAATTGGGAATATTACAATGTGAGGCTATCTGGATGAGAAAGATCTTGGTTGGATTGTTTGGTTCTTAGATGGATCCAATAGTGATACATTATGATAATCATAGTTGCATTAAACTCTCGATTAATCATGTGTTTCATGATAGGTCCAAGCACATAGATATATGGTACCACCATCTTAGAGATTGTGTGCAGAGGCGAATAATGTTATTTCAGTACATTCCCACGGAAGATCAGGATGCAGATATTTTGATGAAGGCGCTCACCAAGAGAAAATTAGAATACCATAGAGGCAGGATCGGTGTGAAGGATAATCCTTTTCTTGTTGAGAGGGAGTGTTGAATTTCAACAAGAAATTTCAGCACCTACACTAGTGTGGGACCAGGAGGTCCAAGAAACACTTACACTAGATCTCAAATACAATGATAGATGATCTCAAGAAAGAATTGAATGAG
Organism: Pinus albicaulis; assembly: GCA_034641835.2. Lineage (NCBI taxonomy): Eukaryota > Viridiplantae > Streptophyta > Pinopsida > Pinales > Pinaceae > Pinus > Pinus albicaulis. The sequence goes on from JAXQQM020078550.1 coordinate 76,036, forward strand.
CAGTTCCAGAAGCCAAATTCATATGCTCAATGTGTTACCAAATTAAATGATATACACCAAGAAGTGAAGGAAAATGTATGGGAGGCAGATCAATAGTTAAAACGTATCATCAAGGATGAAGGATTCACCATTAGTGATGATCAGCATAAACAATGGTTTATCGCAATGCTGTTGTCGCATTTTCGCCTGCCATTATCTCAGCAGAAGATCACATCCCAAGCCGAAGCTTTGGAAATCCCGATGAAACTGGAAGCCTCACTTTTTTAGGAAACGTAGGTCAGGGTTCAGCAGATTCAAAGCCAGATGGCTACCCTACACTTATAACTACAAAACATGGGGATGGAGAATGGGAAGGATGTGTGCGTAGAGGTATGGTGTGTACGCTTGTAATATTCCAAAATTAGCATGCAGCTAATTGGAATATTGAATTTTTCTTTTGTCACCTAGTAGTTGAATAAATGGGTAAGAAGGCCCATGCATATTAGAAACAAGAATAAAAATCCCTCATGTTGTGAAAAGGGATCATGATACTAGTTGGATTTTACACTCTCATGTGTGAAAAAGGACAAATGCATGTGGACAAGGTCAATTTTAGCCAAGTCAACAGCGTTGGTATGAGAGGAGGAGATCATACATAGAGACAGCGCAGTGCAAGTAGGAGGAATATTCATTGGTGAAGGAAACCCTAATGAGTGGGGCCCAAGGCAAGAAGGCTCACATTTTTTAAAAGGAGGGCAAGGCAACCATAGGAGGGGCGGATTGAATATTGGATTTTTGGTCTGCATGACTATTCTTCTTTCTCCAACTGTTTAGTTGAGATTGTTGTGTTGCTTAGCATAAGGAATTCCTATTTAGGAATTCCTTCTTTCTTGAGAGGCCTCTTGAAGGAGCTTGTACTAAATTTCTCCACATCCAGGCTTGAGGCCAAGCATCCTCCTTCTGCTAGAGCATTATTTTTGCAGCAGTATAATGTTGTGTTGCAGGGTGTTGCAGTGGGGGTTCACAACACCACTTCCTAGACTTATTTTTCAAAGGAGGGAGCTTCCATTCCTTTGGGAGATCAGTAAGGAAGGTTCTGGAGCAGATTTCCATATCTTGGCCAATATATTTCCTTTCTCCTACAGTGCAGTTCCTCTCCTTGACTGCGTTATTTTCAGTGTGCATCTGCAGTAAGGGTTTGCAATGTGTGTTTGGAGGGTGAGATCTTCAGTGTTAGGATAAAGCTTTCACTTGGAAGATCCATTGGAGGAGGTTTGTTCAGCTTATGCATCATCTTCAACCATCTCCATCCATTTCTATAGTTGCAGCTTCTACTCAGTCCTAGGACTGCAACTCCGACATTTTTCCATTTTTGCATATTTCAGGAAATCCTTTCCGGATTGTCTTGAAATTCAGTTTGGGGGTTTAGATATTTGCTCCCAACATTATATGAGCTATATATTTCCATATCTATGTATTTACATATTCTAGCAGCAGTTGTCTCTAATAAAATTGTGTTTTCATAGCCTTGGGCATTTTATGTGTAGCGGTGATCTTCATTTTTCATGTACATGCTTTCTTGAGGCTTTTAGTGCCTAACTTGAGTGATTATTTCCTCAAGATCTTGTATAAATTTTGCTGCTGTAACATTTATATGATGGCTATGTGCTCTTTTTAAATTTTATGAGTTTATTTCTCACTGCTACTCTAGTTTTGTGTTCATGTATTGCTGCATCCCCATTTTGGGATATTACAACTCTGCAAAGCTGAAAGACACAACAAGGAACAATGCCCAGTATATGGCGAATATATGGTAGTTGGAGGACCCAGTACGATCAAGCCTAATTCATGGGTTGGGCCAAGTGCAAGCTCTACACTATGGTGTGCAATATGTCAAGTAGTCAGACAACACCCTACAGACTACTATCCTAAGTTGGAGAGATATGTTCAAAATCCAAAGCAGTTATATTGCACATTTTGTCAATCTGTAGGCTATGATGATAAGAATTGTCGCCGCTTTGACCTAACGATTGAACAAGATGATTATTATATAATGAAGTTGGAAATTAGAGGCCTGAATTCTCTTATGTCACCCTCTGGGTGAGGGGGATTTCAAGGCTGAGGTCGTGGAAGAGGAGGAGGAGTTGGTCATGGAAGAGGCCAGATTATCTGTTATAATTGTGGAGAAGTTGGCCACTTAGCGCATGACTGCCTGAACCCGACACACCCATGATGTAGGAATTTTCGGAAGTTCGACTATGTAATTGAATATTTCCCTATTTCGTTTGCAAAAATGTAGGAAAAGAAGGCTCAAAAGCCTACATAGAACGTTCAGATGATGAGGGTAGAACCGCGCAATGAATAGCCTAGTGTTAATATTGTGACCAGAAGTGGTGCAACAATAGGTGCGGACAAAGTAGAAGGTAAAGAACCTGTTACAGATGTCTGGGTTCAAAAATCCCTTGAGAAGAAGGAAGGATTTAACTTACAAAGGGAAATGGATACTTTTACTGAAGCAAAGAAAAATTTTATGGACCCTGGTATGTGCGTCAACATCAAAATTACCGACTAGGCCTATTCTAAATACCACATATGAGACTGACCTAGTTGAACTAAAATTGTTCCTACAAGATTGTATCAAGCTTCTACACAATAAAAAGGTGGATGAAAACCTTCAAACATTAATTGATAACTGCGTTGAGAAAAAACAACCTTAGATGGAACAAAGGGTCGTTAACAAAATCTACAAGAACAAAAGAAGAACTGGGTGAGAGACGTGCTTAATCACTCAGATAGGAGACTTTGAGATGGATCAAGTTATTATGGATATGGGATTCGATGTAAATTTACTACCTAAGCAGACATGGCAGAAAATGGGAGAACCCAAGCTGGAATGGTCTTCAATTCAACTGCGCATGGATAACCAATAGAAAATTATCCCAATGGGAAAACTCTCTCTGGTAGTAGTTCACATTGAAGGAGTCAAGGTGTTTTTTGACTTTGAATTCATTGAAACTGTTGATGATGAAAATCTGTACCCTGTGCTGCTAGTTATAGGTTTGGATTTTGACATGGATGATATTATTAACCTTAAGCGCAGGAGCATGGTATTTGAAAGCAATGGGACAAGGGTTGTGGTCCCCCTGGATGCTGTAGAAGAAGCAAGATATACAGATCTAGTGTGCGGCGAATATGCGGATGAATATATTGATCATGTCTACAAATTAACCGCGAAGGTTGACTATTTGATCAATCCCATGGCATATGGTCGACTTAGTTGGTAAAATATAGTTTGTGCTTATCAGACTCAAATGAAGAATTTGAACACTAGAAGAACCACTTACATGAAGTATCCACATTGCGTTGTAATCGGGTAACCGGATCTCTGCATTGTATATCCTCTGAGGTACGTGAATTTCCCCACTATGATGGTATAAGAGATGTCAATTTGTTTTTAGATACATTTTAAAGGGATTTTTTGGAGGAAAAATGGTTCCACGCACTTGATCTACCTCTGCGCTCAACCCCAACGCGTTGGTGGGGAACCCACAAAGAAAATATTGTTGATTGGATGAAATGTCATCGAATTCTACGAAGGATATTTGGAAGCCCCAACACCCGAATGAAAGAACAATATTCAAGCCAAGATGATCCATGCAATCATTTAGCCAATTGGACTGCAGTTTGCGGAGAGGAGTCGCAACTAGAATGGGTTCACATATTCATTCATAGATTGGACATGGTACACATGAATTGGTATCTGGAGATTGAGCTACAACATGGTACTGTCGAATCAGCTACGCTGAAAGAAAGCTTCATTTCGAATTTTAGCTTTGAAAATGGATTCCAGTGCATTGATGAGGCATTGCAGGAGATTCGAGACACTATTTTTGACATGCCAATGGAACCAGTAGTACGCGCCCTACTAGAATGGAATGCGTGGATGAATTTTGTAGTTGAATGTCACATTGTGACTATTGAAGATAATGATGAGAATCTAAGAAACATTAATATCCCTAAGTCCCAGGGGTAGTGCGCAGTCACTGGACCTGAGATTGAATTTCCAGATGTTACTGAACCTATTAAGACTAGACAAATCACTATTGGGACAGAAGAGCACGCTAATTTTTCCAATATAAGGGATTACCGGGATGAAGATATAGTAGGAACGATTGTATATCTTCTTACTGAATATCAATATTTTTTCCCGCTAAATTGTCTGACCTAAAACGGATTATCAGAGACCTTGGTGTGATGAAGATCACCTTAAAACTAGATTCTAGGCCCATTAAGAAACGTCCTTACAGATTGAAACCAAAGTATAAGAAAAATGAAAGAAGAGTTGAAAAGATGGTTTCTACAAGAATTATTGAGCCAATGGAGGAATCAGAGTGGGTGAGTCCCATGGTAGTCCAAGAAAATAAGAGAAAAGGTGAAATTATGATCTACGTTGACTTGCACAAATTGAATTATGCATGTGTACATGATCCTTTTCCGACCCCATTCTCAGATGAAGTTTTGGAAAAATTAGGAGGGAAGGAAGCCTATTCATTTACTGATGGCTTTTCAGGATATCGCCAGATAAGGATAGCACCTGAAGACCAGAGCAAGGCTACCTTTCTGATGGAATGGGGTTCGTTCCAATATACTGTGCTGCCATTCGGTTTAAATAACGCACCCGCCATATTTTCGCACGTAGTAGTTGCTGCTTTCAAAGATTATATCCATAAGTTTTTAGAATTATATTTTTATGATTGGAATGTCTTCGTACTGTTGAAGAAACATGTCTCCAGCCTATGCTTAATGCCAGATACATGTTGGAAGTATCAGATTTCTCTAAACTTGAAGAAATGCATATTTTGCATCCCTTTCGGTATCTTGCTAGGAAATATTGTCTATAAATAGGGACTGATGGTCGATCCAGCCAAAATTGTTGTCATTATTAATCTGGATCCCCCAAAGAATGTGAAGAAACTGCGCTCGATCTTGTGACATACTAGATATTATCGTAAGCTTATTCAAGCTTATACGCATATCAATGCGTCGATGGAGAAGTTGTCGAAGAAGGATGCCACTTTATGTTGGTATGAGGACTGTCAGAAGAGTTTTTACATCCTTAAAGAAAGGATGGTAACCGTTCCCATATTTTTATTCCCAGATTGGTCGAAGGAATTCCATGTACATGTTGATGCTTCATGTATCGCGCTAGGATTTGTATTAGCGTAGCCAGGTATTGGAGATATTGATAATCTGATTGCGTTTTCTAGTCGGAAGCTATCAAATGCAGAGTACAATTATTCAACCACAAAAAGAGAAGGGCTCACCATTGTTTATGCTTTGAAATACTTGGTGAACAAGGCTGTGTCGGGGGGTAAGATTTGTAGGTGGCTCCTCTTGTTCCAGGAATATGATTTCGAGGTGATTGTGAAGCCTTAAAGATTGAACATAGGACCAGAACACTTATCACGCATTGAAAATGGTGAAGAACCAACTAATTTGGATGACGGGTTACCAGACATGCAATTGTTCTCTATTAAGGTAGTTGATGATAATTTTTCTAATATCATTCATTTTCTAGCCACTGGGAGTGTGCCTGTGGAATATAAAACTAAGAAAAAGAAATAATTGGTAGTGCACATAAAGAATTTCACTTTGATCGTAGGAAAATTATATAAGAAGGGAGATGATGAAGTTTTGAGGCAATATGTTCCTAAGTTCGAGAGACCTAGCATATTGGCAGAAGCACATGGAGGAGTTGTATGTGGTCACTATGCTGGTAAACCAACCACATAGAAGATCTTAAGGGTTGGTTTATGGTGGCCTATTGTGCACATTGATTCCAAGGAATATTTCTGTGCTTGCAATATATGTCAGAGAACTAGAAAACCCTCTCGTAGAGACGAGATTCCACTACAACCGCAGGTAACTTTGTAGGCCTTCAATAAGTGGGAAATTGATTTTTTATGGTCAATTAATCACCCAGGGAAGAAGCCTAGAGCACGCTACATCATCACTGCCACAAATTACTTGACTAGGTGGGTGGAGGCTCAACCTGGGAAAGACTACAATGCAGAGACAGTTGCACACTTTATCTTTGAGAATATTTTGATGAGGTTTGGGTGCCCTAAAATTCTGATGAGTGACTAGGGTACGCATTTCCTAAATGAGACCATTCATGTGCTAATAGAATAATTCAAAATACATCAGTAGAAGAGTACACCCTATCATCCCTAGGCGAATGGAACCGTATAAGCCTTCAACAATATTATGGAGAATGTGCTCACAAAGAATGCAACGCCAATCACAATGAATGGGATGTGTGCATATATATTTTTCTATGGGAATATAGGAATAGGTGCAAGAAGCTGACGAGACAAACACCTTTTAGGATGGTCTATGGATAGGAGGTCATTATGCCTATGGAATACATTATCCCTAGTATGCGTATCACAGTCGTATCCAACATGGTTTATTGAGACATTATGGAGGAACATTTGTCACAACTTGTTGAGTTGGAGGAAGATAGATTCATTTTTGGTTTCCACCAACAGGTTTAGAAAGGCTTAGCATGACAACATATCAAATAAAATACTTTCCAGAATGATGATTTAGTGTTGCTTTATGACAGTAAGTTTGTGCACTTTCCAGGGAAGTTAAAAATGCACTGGCTTGGGCCCTATATTATCAAATCAATTACATAAGTAGGTGCAGTATGATTGTCTAAGTTAAATGGTGAATTACTTCCCAGATATGTTAATGGTAGTTGCCTAAAACCTTATAGGGATGACCCCATCCCTGCATGCGCTAAATGACTATATGGCCGGAAGAATGTCCTAGTGCCCGAGACAGTTGTGAGAGGGTGCAGGAATTTAAATAAGAGTGTCAATTGTTATAAAAGTTATTGCCAAACTTCTGTGCGATGAAGTTTGAGGGAGCACAGGTATCTGTGAAGCCAGTTCAAACATCGCGCCAAGAGGATGTTACAATCGCAGAAAGCCCAGAAACTAGCCGTTGGAATAGTAAATCTGGAAATGATGGCTTTGTTACCGTTTAGAGGAGCGGGTGAATTTAATTTAATGATGAGATTACGCAAAATTTGGAGCCGTTTTAGCATTAATGGAGTTTCATCAACGGACATAAGTTCTTTTAAATCACGACATCACTATAAATATGGCATGGAATTCTACACAAGTTCTCTTTGCTTTCTGAGTAAGTCAATTGAATTGTTCCCTCTTCTCTTGCTCCCTTTTCGATCTCTTATGTCTGCACGATGGGAACCACTTGAAGAAACATTACACCAATAGGATTTATGCCACTTCATTCCAGATGCCATGACAATGACCAAGCCCACTCCTACTGTGCCACAGAAGCAAAAGAAAGGATAGTTATCGAGTACCTAGAAGTCCCTGCACAAGAAGACCCCGAAACAAAAGCAAGATTCCAACGCAGAAAGGAAAAAGCAACTAATGAAAGAAATTTAGAAATATCATGGGATAATTGAGCCACAAGAAGGGTTTTTTGAGGAAGTTGAGCCCATATCGTAGCTACCTCCATATATGCCTCCGTGGAAGCCATCAGTGGATGTTTCCAGGGACCTTGATAATATCAAGGTAGTAATCCGTACACCCCTGCTACCAGAGGATGCTCTTATCGAGGGTGACTGTTAAATTCTGTAGATTTTCTATGCTAGATGAAAATATACTTTAAACTTCTAGGGATTAATAAAAGTAGGATGCAGATAGAACATACCAATAGATCGATGGAAGACAAGACAAAAATAGAGATAAAGAATGGTGGCGTTACAGTGGTCAGTAGGATGCTTCAACCAACAAAGTCTCCATAAGGTCAGCCCACCCAATGTGTCACACAACCCCAAGACATCTCATCAAGAATACTCCACAAAGACATTGGAACAAGAAGCCTTAAATGTAGAACCAAGAACGCTACTCCATTGCCATCCAAGGGAGAAGAAAATGGCTCCACCAAAATGCGTGTGTAAAATGAACTCCAAGTCTCTCCAATATATAGGCATCTTTGGGGGTTTGTGACATATCTCTAATGCATGTTGGATAAATCAGGCAAACCTTGCACATGTGGAATAAATTCAAAATAAATGTTGTGCTCATCCGATCAAGATGATATTTAGATCGATCTTGCACCTCTCTGAAAGAGGAATCCAATAAAAATATTGGCATCGTCATCTGAGCATCACAACATTGATTTTGGACCTAGTTGCCAAAAATTAACACTCCCTCTCAACTAGGGAGAACTCCATCCACTAGTGCCATCAAAACATCGTGCGTCATCCCGCCGTAACTTGCTTTGCTGGCTTCTTTATTTCAAAACAAAAGGTGAGTCACAAAGACATCACTCACAGCTAACCTGAAGTCAGCTCATAGGTCTGAAACCTCTATAGGACTCAAAGGAGTCACACACCAACCCGAAGTTGGTTTCACAGACTCGAAGTCAATTGGAGGTCTAAAACCTCTCTTGGACTCGAGAGAGTCATATGCTAACTCGAAGTGAGTTTCACTGACCCGAAGTCAATTGGACGTTCGAAACCTCGCTAAACTTAATCCTAGATCAAGTGGTTGGACACGTTCCATCCTAGACATAGAGAGTATGGCAATATCCGATGCATCCATCGGTCTTGCTATGGTCTCTATTCACATTTCCCACCTCATTTGCAAAATGAGAGGTACTTCCCATGAGTCTGAAACTCCATGGGTAGGATGCATATAGGGCACAGATCAAAGAGAGGTAAACCAACTCAATATCATCACGGTGGGGTGGAAGCACACCAACAATTTTTGGCAAGCCTCGCCCTGTGGTTGCTCATAGCTCCAAAAAGAACTATCCCCAAATCCCCCTGGAGCTCCCAGAGCTCATCGTCCAACAGGACCTTCCAAATAGGGTCGTTCCATGATTCCAAGATTCTCATGGAAGGTTAGGAACATGACCTTCCCCAAGGTATTTTTGAGAATATCCACAACCTGCTCATCAGTTCCTATATGATCGAGCCTTACGGCGCTTCGCTGTACCATATCCTAGATAAAATGGTACCATACATCAACATGCTTGGATCGATTGTGGAATTTTGGATTCTCTGACAAGCGAATCCCCCTCTGGTTATCACAAAGGATAACAGTGACATCTAGCACATGCTCAAACAGCTCACTAAAGAGCTTTAGCAACCAAGTGGCTTCACAACAGGCCATACATACTGCATTGTATTCGACCTCAGCGGTGCTCAAAGCTACCGACTTTTACTTCCTGCTTGAAGCAGACCCAGGTTTGAAGCAACATCTAGATGTGCTCTTGCAATCCACCCCACTACCATCCCAATCAGCATCAGTATGTCCACGGAGTCTCAAACTCTCGACAGTGTATCTCAGCCCATGTTCTATCATGCCCCAGAGATATCTGAAGAGTTTCTTGGCACCAACCTAGTGAATGTTATGAGGATCAACCATGTGTTAACTCAAAGTGTTCACTACACAACATATGTCCGAACGAATGTTCCCTAAGAACATCAGGGCCCCTACGAGTTGACAATACTTAGTAGGATTAGCTAGAATGGGTCCAGAAGCACTGCTACTCAACTTCTTAAAGTTGAGCTCCATCAGTGTCGACACAGACTTTCATTCCATCATCCCAAATCTTTCCAACAACTTCACAATATATTTTCCTTGAGAGAGGGAAATATCGCCAGGTCTCTGCTAGACCTCTAGGCCTAGGAAGTAATGAATCAGTCCTAGGTCCCTCATCTCGAACTAAGAAGCAAGCTCCCTCTTACACTGATGAATGAGAGGGTCAGCATCTGTCAGCAAGAGATCGTCCATATAAAGAACCAGAATGAGAGGTTTTTCTCTATCAACCTTAAAGTAAAGTTTTGAATCAGCATTACTATGAGTGAAGCCTAGGTTCATCAAGTAGCTATCTATCCTCTCGTACCAAGCCCTAGGAGCTAGCTTCAACCCATAGAGGGTTTTCTTCAACCTGAAAACATAGGTGTCTTGATCCTGGACATTTAACCCTAGAGGTTTCTCTACAAACACCTCTTCCTTTATTGCACTATGCAGAAAGGCAGTCTTCACATCCATCTGATGAAGATTCCAACCTTTTGTAGCAGCAAGGGTAATAATAGATCACAGGTGCAATCATAATCAATGCCTTCCCAGAGAGAAGTCTCAGGCAACACATCTTTCCTTGTACTTTTTAGCACTCCCATCAGATCCATGCTTGATCTTATAGAGTCATATCAAGGTGACAACCATTTTGACCTATGGTGTGGGGATCATATCCCAGACATAATGGACTCAAACTCTTAGTGTATCGCATCCTTCGAGACTTGATGCTTTATAGCTTATTCACATGATCCAGGCTCATATTGTACTCATGGTAGCTAGGTACCTCTGGTATTAATATGGATTCTTGATTTTCCCGGAATTTCCCCCTTTGGAGCCATATGTCCCTGAGCCATGAGTGTCTTCTTTCTTATAGCAATGATATTAGTTCAAGATCATATATGGTTGTAGTCTCCTTCTTAGTGCCAGCTCCTCTTTTGAGAGAATACATCTATAAGAACATCCTCCCAAGGCAGCATATCAGATAAGTCATAATGCATCAGATGTCTTTGTGATACTTGAGGAATGAGGAAAAGTCCCCTATGATTTACTTTGTCACAATCCTGACAAATGTCCTCATGATTTGGCATCCCAGACACCAACTTGGAATGGGCTTTGTAATCATGGGCCTAAATCTTACTCACCCATTGTCAAGGCCATTGAAGAATCATAACCATATATTTCCATATGTCTTTCAAACATCTTGACAGGTGTCATATCGTGGATTTTAGTGATGCCATAGTATTATTTATCACAACCATACAAAATAGAAGATATCAAAATACATGGTTATATATGTTTCATATGTCTTTAAAGATTTCAAGATCATATAGATTCTGCCATACGTCACTGTCCATATCTTCCTACACAAAATAAAAATGACGTGCTTGCAGAAGATTCTTTCCACTTACGTTCATTTGGCCTCTGTCCTTGATGTACCAAGCAGATCTCACGGAGAAAATTGTTGCTTTAAACTCTGCTTGCCCATAAATTCCCTCAGTTTCTTCCAATGTTGTTCTTAGTGCCCCTGTGTACATAAGTGATGTTGCCACAACAATTTCCTAGTCATATGCTGCAACCAACATAGCTCCAAAAGACTACTGTCAAGGATACATCCTCAGATCATTGTTTACATCACTACCACTATACTAGGATTCACTGTCATGTTACTATGGTTGTACTTAGTATATGTGTTAATGGAACTGAAGGGTAACAATGCCCATTCTCAGAATCAACTATTGGAAGGTACTCGGGCATGTCTTTATTTTGATCTGATGATATTGATTTGCTTCCAACCTACTTTCAATGATATTCCCTTAGAAACTGTTACATCTCAAGATCACAATCCAATTTTGTCCTTGAAACAATACTTTCAAGCACGAGTTATATAGAAATATTTATTGTTGGGTGCTCACAATTCACACCATTAAACTAACAATAGAGTGACCCTCGGTCGATCTTTCATACATCACACCTTGATGTAGCAATAATTGTCCTTACTACTTATCACTTCTTCATCACCACCACTATCCAATCAACCACTTGAATGCTAGCATGGGACATACATTGGTGCTCTAGAGTCTATCTGATTACTGAGTAATGACATGACTACAACCATTCTACCTAAAACATTCTATTATTGGTAAATTTGCTGGTTTTAATCCATTTCCCATGTAAGTGTCACTAGAAATAGTTCAGATTAGCACCATAGTTCCTTTACTGTGTCACTGGGAAAAAAAAAAATGTTCTGGCTTGGTGAAAAAATATGCAACAACATAGATTTCCCAATTTCTCTGCCAGCTGGTATGAAATATTGCTCAGTGCTGCCCAACTCTTTCATGTGATGTGGGGTGAAAACTTACAATCATTGTTGTATTTTGTTTGTGTCCCTTTGAAGAATCAGTGATAGTAATAAGCTACAACCATAGCCATTGCTTGAAGTGATGCAGATATGTGCTAAGAGGTATGCATCCAAGGCATCTCTAATTCATTATGTAAATTAAGTTTGTACAAGAGAACATGGAGGCTCTCCATTATATTGTACTATCATATATCAATTTTATGGATGAGCTTCCTGATTAATGGAGAATCCATCACTAAGAATTTTCTTGATATATTGTCATATAGATATCTTCCTACTACTGTTAGTTTAACACATTGATTTAGCACACATCAAAATCACACCTATATCCAATACATATCACAACATCATTGTTGTCACCATGTTGCATTGTTGTATTGTTGCACCACTAGTTAGGGCACACCCCGGTGCATTTAACCTACTCACAACTCTGCAACAAGCCTCTAATCTAATGGCGGTCCACCTTAGGGAGGCTCCTCCTTCCTTATAGGGCTGTTGTCCAACCTGAACGCAACTCCTATAGGCTCTACATGCTGGCTATGGCCTGCATGCTAGCCCAACATGGACTGTGGTTACTATCTCCTCCACGCAATCCACAATATGTCCTTAAACAACATCGTCCTTCTCCTCCTTGCTGTGGCCTTCCAACCCTGCAATCTAAACCCAATAACACCCCTTGACACTTGACAAAATTCCACACTGTCACCTAAAACACCGCGGCTTAGTCACAAAATATCCCACACTATTTTCCAGGCTCCTCCACGCTATCTTATGCTCCCTTGTTGCGGCTTCTTCTCCACCAAATTTAGAGGTATTCCTTGAGTGTATTTCTCACTGTTTGAGGTATGTTTCACTATTTTTTACCACGTCCTGGTTAGGGAAATAAACCATTCCTAATTCAACCCATGTTCACAACACTTAAGCCCTCCTATCAGCTGCGGGTTCCATCATATGATAGGTTCCTTCCATATGCTGAATTTTTCAGTATGTTTTTCGAACCCTCCACTCAATATACACTCAGCAATACAAGCCTTCTTCCAGCAGCTCGGAAGTCAATCCTTATCTCGCTGCCCTAGATTCTCAACTAGATAGGCTTTGTCTTCTCCTAGCTTTGATACCATGTTAAATTCTGAATATGTTCTATGCTAGATGCAAATATACTTTAAACTTATAGGGCTTAATGAAAGTAGGATGTAGATAGAACATACCAATAGATCGATGGAAGACAAGAAAAAAGTAGAGATAAATAATGGTGGCGTTACGGCGGTCAGCAGGATGCTTCAACCAGAAAATTTTCCATAAGGTCAGCCAACCCAATGTGTCACATAACCCCAAGACATATCATCAAGAATACTCCACAAAGATGTTGAAACAAGAAGCCCTAAACGCAGAACCAAGAACGCTGCTCCATTTCCATCCAAGAGAGAAGAAAATTCCTCCAACAAAATGTGTGTAAAATGAACTCCAAGTCTCTCCAATATAGGCATATTTTGGGTTGTGTGACATATCTCTAATGCATGTGGGATAAATCAGGTCGACCTTACACATGTGGAATAAATTCAAAATACATGTTCTCCTCATCTGATCAAGACGATCTTTAAATCAATCTTGCACCTCTCCAAAATAGGAATCCAATAAAAATATTGGCATCGTCATTTGAGCATCAAAACATGGATTTTGGACCTAGTTTCCCAAAATTAATAGTGACCTACTAGGGCAAGTCCCCTCTCTAAAACTGGAGGATTAGGATTTGGCGTACCAATTTTTTTTCCCTGAGATCGCGCTATCACAATATTTGCAATAAATCCCTTATGAAGAATCCAACATAATCAAAGTGGATCCAACGCAATGGGCTATGGGATTATGCAAGTTCGGGCTTCTCAACATTTTTAATGTCCCCCAATTTGGTTGCAGTAATATCAATGATACCTGTCTGCGCCAGATGTTGGCTCTAGTACACGACGATTTCCTGTGGTTGGGAACATGAATCCCCTTTGATGACATGCTCATACACCGCATTATGGGCTTAGCATACCAAGGAGAAAACCCCCCAGAAGCCTTCGAAGGGGAGGGCCAGGAGAAGAAAATCACAGATGACATGAAGGAAACCTATGGAGTAGTCAGGAAGACACTGAGCTTTGTCTTCATCACCTTCAATGACCCCGATGTCAGATTTGATACGCAGGTCCTGTATTGCAAGATAATGTAGAAGTATCGTGCTAAAGAAGTTCCAGCACCAGTAATTACGTTAGCTGCGTAATGCACCAAAGGCGTTCAATACAACTAGGAAAACTATTTGTACAAATAATTTTTGGAGAATGTCCGGGAGGCACAAGAAGAAGGGAAAATGTTCCACTATGTGTGGCTCTTGTTTCTCGTAGAACTTGTTGGATGACAACCACCGTCACAGTCGCAATTCCCTACAATTGACCTTGATCTATGCGAAGCTGCATAATAAGAATCGTTGTGGGTGACAAAGGATCCAGCGCAGGTTACAAAAGCCAATATTTTTTAGGTTTTATTTCAGATGGAACTTCACCATGTTGTTCAGTTGAATTAGTGCCTCTCGCCAATATTATATAACCAGTACAAGTGCATAACAGACTTCAAAGCCTCATTCCACAATTTTCACATTCACACAAATAAATACATGTCTGGGGTATGGTATGACCTACCTTACCTCATCATAGAAAATGGCCTCGTCACAGTAGCCGCCAATTGGCATCCCTCCTATTTGGACGTAGCATCAGATACTAGTACCACCTCAACCGCTCAGCCCAACCCATCCATGGTGAATTCGCGCACCAAGAAAGACACTCAGGAGCCTACAAAGATGGAATAACAACATAAGGACACCGTATAAATTCACAGTGACAAGGAGCCATAGGACCTCAATGTAGGAAGTATAGATGTCCCTTCGACGCAGCCAGACACTTGTCGAGGCACCAAGAGATCAGGGCCTCGGTCCTTGGAAGGAAAACAGAAGAAGCGGAAAGCATCAAAGAAGGTGGGGATTGAGCCCCTCGTGTTGACAAAAGGTGACTATGATGAGATTGGAAACATTGTCAAGACAGTCACTGAAGAAGCCTGGAGCACTGTTGAGCACCAATACATTGTTTTCCTCAGTGAGGTTCAGCAAGGCATATAGAATCTGTGGGTTTGGGCGAGTGAGATTCAAGTGAGCATGCTTCTAGTTAGCACCCCGGCCACAAAATCCACCACCGAGAGTAGGCTGATATAGTTACCTAGTGGGGTGCTTCATTCCTCTCATCCATTATAGTGCACAATCACTAGATCTTGGTCATAAATTGGAGTCAATTTAGCTACGCTCCCCAATGGCCACTTACACCATATTCATACCACAATTACGGACGAGCTTCAATATCATGAGTACCATACTTCATGCACCAGAACAAAAGCATAAAACAAGTAGATCAGTTACATCAAGAGCAGCAGCAGGCCGCACAAGACGACACGACAGTGAAACTCAGCGAGAGAAGCTCAAATCACTCATCACCCGGATCTGCACCGAGATTATAGGATTATTGGTGCCAACCGACGCTGCACCTACTACAAATATTGAGACCCTCACATTCGCACTTAAGGATTCCAAGATAAAAATGACTGACCTAGAGCATAAAATTGTCGACCTACATACCAAGCTATAGCCAAAGACACCATGGAGATATGGAACTCGATCCAGGATAATCCATTAGTTCATAAATTGCAGAAAAACATGCGTGACAAGTAACAATAGTTTGATGAGATTCGAGTCATTGTGCAAACCTTGGTTCCCACACAGATATTGTTCTAGTTGCAAGATGGTTGGAGCATTAAGGGAAATATTGATGAGTTTTGCTGCAAGGAACAACTCCTGGTAGAAAGGACCTAACCTTGGGCCAATGAACCACTTCAGTTATCATAGACCATTGAGGGTACGCTCAAGGGACTCTTCCAAACTCATCACATCATCAACTTGGCAGAGGAGGGACCTATTATATAGAAGTTAGTTGGAGAAGTGAAAAACTCCGCAAAAAAGTGTGTTGAGGCCATCCAGCCTATGCACGAAACCATCCAGGAGATAAAGGCCAAAATGCAAGAATCCAGCGTAGAGTGACTCAAGGATGAGTCATGGTTTTGTGTTGCGAGCCTGTTGTGCTAGAGTCCCCTAGGTTGAGTCCTAATGTAATTTTTTTTAACTTTGATGGTAAAGTGTAGCATACAGAATATCAAGGGGATTTGGGGTGAGTCAAAGCTCTTTCATTTTGTAATGGGTGAAGGGGTAAAACATGGGTCTAAAACCATGGTTTGGGACCACATTTTTTGCTTGTCTAATTAAAATAAATAGGCATGTATTAGTTGTAGAAATTTCTGTTTTCACACCCCGGTTTTCCAAGTAACCCTTATTTCTCTTTTATTTAAATGCCCTTTCCCATATCCTTACATTCCAACAACATAAAAATATTTTTTACGGAAAACACAAATTCTAGAAAATTTACAAAATCTTTGGAAAATGTAGAAGTAAAAATCAGCAAGCTTAAAACAACCATTCAACACATTTTAAACAGGATTTTTGGTCAACATGACCCTGGAAAAACCCCTACAACTCTTGGGGAAAACCGGTTCGAAAGCTTCTATTTTATTTTTCTGAATGTTGCTTTTACGGTGAAACGGAAAAACTCGGAAAAATTCCGACAGCGATTTACGGACTTATCTCGATTTAAGTGCTTGCTACCTTTCGAAAATTGTGCCAAATCCATGGCTCATGACTTGAGAAAATTCTGACACCTTAGGACAACATTAAATGTTGTACGGCCACCTCAAGAAGCGTGCCGAAACAGCCGTACTTTGCTGTACGGACTGTACATATTTTGTACAGCAACCTCTCTCGAAATTCATGCCAAAAATCTGGGATGTGCTGCTGTCCTCTTCCTCGGTTTTTGTGCCAAAAATGACAGCCACCCTCTTCCTTGGAAAACGTGCCTGATTTTTGTGCCTTGAAGTGCGTGCTTGCTGATGTACCCTCTTCCTCGATTTCTGTGCCTCCTCACTTGGAAACACTACCTCTCCCTTGTTGTACGGATTTTCTGCCTCAATATGTGTGCCAATAAACGTTGTTGTACCTTTGCTGAAATCTCTTTACTGTTGCCCTCCTTCTTCTCACTGCTCAGAAAAATCTCCAGCTCTCTTTCTCTCCTTCTCCCAATCTGCTCATGAAAGAATGAATGACCTTTTCCTCCTTTCCCTCCTTTAACCTAACCCTAAGTGACTTTTGGGGAATCCCTAAATCCAATGGCTAAAATAGATTGAGATCTATGGCTGAGATTAAATGCTCATTTAAATCTCACTTTCTATTTTTTAATTCACCCCACTTTAATAAAGACCCACTTAGTCATTTATTTCCAAAGTCACTTTTCCTTTCTAATTTTACATTGACTTTATTAAAGTCACTTTAAAATTAGACTTTAGTAACTTTATCACTTAAAGTCACTTTTAAATCAGACTTTAGTAACTTTATCACTTAAAGTCACTTTTAAATTAGATTTGACTTTATAAAAATTATAAAGTCACTTTAGGAGAAAAATTAAATTCTTTTGGACACTTTTCCCTAGGCCAAAGATCAAAGCCTTAGGGAACCACCTGTCCTCCGGTAACCAAATTTCAACACTCCCTCTTACCGAGGAGGGTGTTCCTCACCACACCCATCTTGTCTCTGAAGTAGACATGCTTTTGCATGGTAAGACTTTTTATTTAAAGTCTATCTGCAACCCGCTCATCAGTGAGAATATACTCAAGCTTCACAGCTCCCTTCTGAACATAGTCTCTGATGAAATGATATTTGATCTCGATATGCTTTGACCGGTCATGAAATACTGGATTCTCCGTGAGTTTAATGCAACTCTGATTATCACAGTATATCACTAAAGGTCTCAACGGCTGACCAAATAAGCCAAACATCTTGCAAAGCCAGATGGCCTCACAACTAGCTAGACTGGCTGCCATGTACTCTGCTTCCGCTGAACTCAATACTGCGAAACTCTTCACTTCCGGTGAACCATGACTTCAACTATAGACAACCCAAAAACAAAACCACTGAAGTGCTCTTCTATCGAAGCTTCTTTGCCCAATCGGAATCGATTGTAACATAATCTCTGCTCTATCCCCACAGCAATCTAGACCATAATCATATCCCCAATAATCTGTAAAATGTGTTTTGCAGCCACCCGATGAACCTTCCTAGGCTCACACATAAAGCCGACTCATCGTGTTGTTTCAAACAAATATCTAGTCTAGTGTTGACCAAATACATCAAGGAACCAATCAGCTGTCTGTACAATGTGGGATCCACCAACTCGGAATCCGAAGCATGAAGCTTCTTCCAGTTGGTGATCATCGGTGTTGACATGGGTTTACAATCCTCCATGTTGAATCTGCCAAGGATATCCACAATATACTTCCCCTGCCCCAGGAAGAAATTCCCCTCCTCCTGCCACACCTCCAAACCCAAAAACTAATGCATCAAGCCAATTTCCTTCATCTCAAACTCCGCCGCAAGATCTCTCTTGAAGTGCTCTATGAGTCTCTTTGCACCTGTAATGACTAAGTCATCCACACACAACACCAGAATGAGAGGCTCCTCACCTATCACAATATATTAAAGGTTTGGATCTGCCTCACTCTTTGTGAAACCCATCTCCTGCAAGTATGTATCTATCCTGGAGTACCAAGCTCTGGGAGCTTGCTTCAGGCCATAAAGGGCCTTCTTCAGTCTGCACACATGGGACTCCTTCCCATGCACCTCAAAGCCCTGTGGTTGCTCAATGTACACCTCCTCCTGTATGAAGCCATTGAGAAATGCGGTCTTCACATCCATCTAGTGGATCTTCCAACCCATCTCTGCTGCTATCGATATAATGGAGTGGATCGAAGTATATCGAGCCACGGGAGCGAAGTTCTCCTCATAATCAACTCCCTCTACCTGGGAGAACCCTCTAGCCACAAACCTCGCTTTGAATTTCTCAATGCTGCCATCTGCAGCATGCTTTACCTTGTAAAGCCATCTGGAAGTAACCACGAATTTGCCCTCAGGCCTCAGCACCACCTCCCAAACATCATTCTTCATGATAGAAGAATACTCCTCCTGCATGGCCTCTCTCCAGACCTGCTGGCTAGCTGCCTCCTCATAGCTAGAAGGCTCAGAGTCAAGGATGCTAGTAGCCATTGCCATATAGCTACAAAACCTCTCAGGTGGTCTGCTCTCTCTGACCGGCCTCTTAGGCTCAGCAACAGATGTGGCATCTCTCAAGGTTTCCTGAAGCCACTTGGGCTTCCTCTTCCCTGAGCACACTTCTCCCGCTGGAGAATAAAACTCCTTCTCCTCAACATCAGGAGCCTGAACTCTTGACTGTCTGTCTGCTGTCCTCCTGCCTGCACCTGAACCTATAGATGCTGAGGTACCGTGTGAACTGTCCATCAGTGGACTCCCCAGTGAACTGCTCTGTGGACTGCTCTGCGTGCTGCCCATAGCTCCACCCCTCTGACTCTGCGAGCCACTCCCCACTGACGGACCTGACATCGTCATAGATGTACCTCAGGATCCTCCTGATCCCTGCCCACTGGATCCCTGCGACTGACTCAACTGCTGCTGAGGGTCTGGCTGATCCAGATACTCTAACTCCCGTGACCTCCTAAAGGCCCTGTCCTCCTCGAACTTCACATCCCGCTTGACAACAACTTTCCTCTGTGCAGGAATGTAAATCCGAAAGGCCTTTGAGGTCTCATTGTAGCCCACAAAGATACCCTTCTCTGCGGTGGGCTCTAGTTTGGTCCTCTTCTCCTTGGGTATGTAGGAGTATGTGATGCACCCAAAGATACGAAGATGACCAATATCAGGCTTCTTCCCAGAAAAAGCCTCCTCCAGAGTCATATGCCCCAAGGCACGATGCAGACTCATGTTCTGCAAATAAACAGCAGTGTTGCAGGCCTCTGCCCATAAAAACAATGGCAACCCCTGATCATGTAACATGGCTTTGGCAGCCCCTCCGATGGATCTGTTCTTCCTCTCCGCAACCCCGTTCTGCTGGGGGTTGTAAGGAACAGTGAACTCCCTCCTAATGCCTGCCTCCGCACAATAGTCAACAAACTCTCAAAGGGTGTACTCTCCTCCATTGTCCGACCTCAGGGACTTGATCTTCCGACCTGTCTGTGTCTCCACAAGAGCTCTGAACTCCTGAAACCGCTTGAAGACCTCACTCTTGGTCTTCGAGAAATAAATCCAGGTCCTCCTGGAGTGATCATCAATGAATAACACATAGTACTCATATCCACTCAAGGAAACATGAGACATCCGACCGCTCACATCGGAATGAATCAAATCAAGTATCTCAGTCGCTCTGCTGTCACTGCTGGGAAAAGGGGATTTGGAAAACTTGCCCATCGCACATCCTCTGCAAGTATCAAAGTGATCAGTACTGAAATCTGGCACACCTGTAGTGATCTCCCGCAAAGTCCTCAAGGCTCCATGATACATATGCCCCATCCTGCGGTGCCAAATCTCACACGGCTCAGAACTGCTAGCTCTGCTGTCGGTACAACTGCTCAATGCCAAAAGGGGCTGAAATGCAAACTTGTACACCTTTGCATGGCGTACACCTATCACTCTAGCTGAATCAGCTGGAGCGCCCCTGGGATACATCGGCACCTATCCACCCCACACAGGCATTATCTCCTTATCCTCTGTCATCGCTTGAAACGGATATGAGTTCTTCCTCATCAACAGACATAAAAAACATCGACACCTTCAAGGGAGGTTTAAGTCCTACGAAATGTACGGTGTTCCCACACCGACTGCTCTAACAACTCTGTCATCACCGAGTACTACCTCTATATCAGTTCCACTCTCTGAAAGCTCTGAGAAGTACTCACGGACTCCTGTCATGTGACGTGAAGCCCCACTGTCCACATACCAGATACCCGAAGATGCTCCGCTAATCGAGAGAAATGCATGCTCCCTCTGAACCTCTATGGCAGATAATCCCGCACTAGAGGACTCACACGCAGTGAACCCAAACTCCCGGTCAAAACGATCTGCAAAGTCCTCAACCTCTTCTGAAGCTGCCATGCTCTGGTTCTTCCCCTTCTTCTTCTTCTTCTCCGGACACACAACTGCATAGTGTCCCATCTTCTGACAATTCCAACACTTCACTTTGGAATAGTCCTTCTGTGTGTTATCCTATTTACCTTTACCTTTGCCTTTGCCCCCACCATTGCTTGTGGAATCCTGCTTCTTCCCTTTGCCTTTCTTGCGTCCTGCCAATAGTGCTACATCCTCATCCTGCTCAACTGGCTTGGCTGCCCCAAGCTGACCTTTCCTGATCTCTGTCTGAATGCAATCATCCCAAAACCTCTCCCATGTGGGAAGGGTCTCACGTGCACAAACCACATCAACAAAGTTCATCCATGAACTGGGGAGGCCATTCACTGCTATCCGCACCAACTCAGTGGGTTGAATGACCTCTCCAATTAGTGCCAACTCATCTCTCACATTAGTAATCTTTGTGAGATATCTAGCTGCACTATCAGTCTTACCCATCTTAATGGTTTTCAACTTCTCCTTCAGGACCATTTTCCGGTTCTCATTGGTACTTTGGTAGAGATTGGACAATGCTGTCCACATCTCATGAGCATTTCTCTTTCCTCTCACATGAGGAATGCAATGGTCTTTGATTCCGTCTAGAATCAGTCTCTTACCCTTTTTGTTCTTCCTATTATATGCTGCCAACTGAGTAGCATCAGTAGGCACATTAACAGGCTGCTGTGTGGTATGAACCATGATATCCCAGACTTCTGCCTCCTCAAAGATACTCTGCATTCTCTCCTTCCAAACGTTGTAATTGGTATGCCCATCCAACCTATCCTCCACCCTCAATCCCAATGACATCCTGTTGTCCTAAAACTGAAAAATAGCACTGCTGTAGTAAAGATAAAAATTTTGTTTGTGAAAAATCAGCTTGCTGGAATTTTCTGAGTGAAAAATCAGCAGGCTGTATTTTTCTCCTTGCTGTCCCAAACTGCACTTTCAGCACTCAAGTTCTGATACCATGTAGAAATTTCCTGTTTCCCACCCCGGTTTTCAGTTTCACCTTATTTCTCCAAATAGTTAAATGCCCTTTCCCATATCCTTACATTCAACAAAACTGGAAAATAATTTTTTGCTGAAAACACAAATTCTGGAAAATTTACAGAATGCTAGAAAATGCAGAAATAAAAAATCAACAAGCATAAAACAGCCATTCAACACATTTAAACACTGATATTTTTTGTCAACATGACCCTGGAAAAACCCCCTACAACTCTTGGGGAAAACCAGTTCGAAAGCTTCTCTTTTATTTTTCTGAATATTGCTTTTTACAGTGAAACAGGAAAAACTCAGAAAAAATTCCAGCAACCAATTTACAGACTTATCTCGATTTCCGTGCTTGCACACCGCCTCGGAAATTGTGCCAAATCAGCGACAACAGAAAACAGAAAATTTACAGCACCTTAGGACAGCATTAAATGTTGTACGGCCACCTCGGGAAGCGTGCCGTAACAGCCGTACTTTGCTGTAGGACTGTACAGATTTTGTACAGCAACCTCTCTCGAAATCCGTGCCAAAAAACAGAGCTGTAGCTGCTGTCCTCTTCCTCAGTTTTTGTGCCGGAAATGACAGCCACCCTCTTCCTTGAAAAACGTCCCTGATTTTTGTGCCTTGGAGTGCGTGCTTGTTGCTGTACCCTCTTCCTCGATTTTTGTGCCTCCTCACTTGGAAACACTGCCTCTCCTTTGCTGTACGGATTTTCTGCCTCGGTATGTGTGCCAATAAATGCTGCTGTACCTTTGCTGAAATCTCTTCACTGCTGCCCTCCTTCTTCTCACTGCTCAGAAAAATCTCCAGCTCTCTCCTTCTCCTTCTCTCAATCTGCTCATGAAAGAATGAATGACCTTTTCCCTCCTTTTCCTCCTTTAACCTAACCCTAAGTGACTTTTGGGGAATCCCTAAATCCAGTGGCTGAAATAGATTGAGATCTAGGGCTGAGATTAAATGCTCATTTAAATCTCACTTTCTATTTTTTAATTCACCCCACTTTAATAAAGACCCACTTATTCATTTATTTCCAAAGTCACTTTTCCTTTCTAATTTTACATTGACTTTATTAAAGTCACTTTAAAATTAGACTTTAGTAACTTTATCACTTAAAGTCACTTTTAAATTAGACTTTAGTAACTTTATCACTTAAAGTCACTTTTAAATTAGATTTGACTTTATAAAAATTATAAAGTCACTTTAGGAGAAAAATTAAATTCTTTTGGACATTTTTCCCTAGGCCAAAGATCAAAGCCTTAGGGAACCACCTGTCCTCCGGTACCAAATTTCAACACTCCCTCTTACCGAGGAAGGTGTTCCTCACCACACCCATCTTGTCTCTGAAGTAGACATGCTTGCCCCGTGGTAAGACTTTGGTAAGAATATCTGCAACCTGCTCATCAGTGGGAATATACTCAAGCTTCACAGCTCCTTTCTGAACATAGTCTCTGATGAAATGATATTTGATCCCGATATGCTTTGACCTATCATGAAATACTGGATTCTCCGTGAGTTTAATGCAACTCTGATTATCACAGTAAATCACTGAAGGTCTCAACGGCTAACCAAATAAGCCAAACAACATCTTGCGAAGCCAGATGGCCTCACAACTAGCTAGACTGGCTGCCATATACTCTGCTTCCGCTGAACTCAATGCTACTGACTGCTGCTTCCGGCTGAACCATGACACCACTGCCGAACCCAACCCAAAACAACACCCTGAAGTGCTCTTCCTATCAGAAGCACAACCTGCTCAATCAGAATCAGTGTAACCTGCCAATCTCACTCCATCCCCCTGCCTGTAGTCCAGACCATAATCCACTGTCCCCTGCAAGTACCGCAAATTTGCAGCCACCCAATGAACCTTCCTAGGCTCACACATAAGCTGAATCATCGTGTTGACTGCAAAACAAATATCTGGTCTAGTGTTGACCAAATACATCAAGGAACCAATCAGCTGTCTGTACAATGTGGGATCCACCAACTCGGAATCCGAAGCATGAAGCTTCTTCCAGTTGGTGATCATCGGTGTTGACATGGGTTTACAATCCTCCATGTGGAATCTGCCAAGGATATCCACAATATACTTCCCCTGCCCAGGAAGAAATGCCCCTCCTCCTGCCACACCTCCAAACCCAAAAAGTAATGCATCAAGCCGATGTCCTTCATCTCAAACTCCGCCGCAAGATCTCTCTTGCAGTGCTCTATGACTCTCTCTGCACCTGTAATGACCAAGTCATCCACATACAGCACCAGAATGAGAGGCTCCTCACCTATCACAATATAGTAAAGGTTCGGATCTGCCTCACTCTTTGTGAAACCCATCTTCTGCAAGTATGTATCTATCCTGGAGTACCAAGCTCTGGGAGCTTGCTTCAGGCCATAAAGGGCCTTCTTCAGTCTGCGCACATGGGACTCCTTCCCATGCACCTCAAAGCCCTGTGGCTGCTCAATGTACACCTCCTCCTGTATGAAGCCATTGAGAAATGCGGTCTTCACATCCATATGGTGGATCTTCCAACCCATCTCTGTTGCTATCGATATAATGGAGCGGATCGAAGTATATCAAGCCATGGGAGCGAAGGTCTCCTCATAATCAACTCCCTCTACCTGGGAGAACCCTCTAGCCACAAACCTCGCTTTGAATTTCTCAATGCTGCCATCTGCAACATGCTTTACCTTGTAAAGCCATCTGGAAGTAACCACGGATTTTCCCTCGGGCCTCGGCACCACCTCCCAAACATCATTCTTCATGATAGAAGAATACTCCTCCTGCATGGCCTCTCTCCAGACCTGCTGGCTAGCTGCCTCCTCATAGCTAGAAGGCTCAGAGTCAAGGATGCTGGTAGCCATTTCCATATAGCTACAAAACCTCTCAGGTGGTCTACTCTCTCTGACTGGCCTCTTAGGCCCAGCAACAGATGTGGCCTCTCTCAAGGTGTCCTGAAGCCACTTGGGCTTCCTCTTCCCTGAGCATACTTCTCCCATTGGAGAATGAAACTCCTCCTCATCATCATCATCAAGAGCCTGAACTCCTGACTGTCTGTCTGTTGTCCTCCTACCTGCACCTGAACCTGTAGAAGCTGAGGTACCGTGTGAACTGTCCATCAGTGGACTCCCTAGTGAACTGCTCTGTGGACTGCTCTGCATGCTGCCCGAAGCACCACCCCTCTGACTCTGTGAGCCACTGCTCACTGACGGACCTGACATCGTCATAGATGTACCTTCGGATCCTCCTGATCCCTGCCCACTGGATCCCTGTGACTGACTCAGCTGCTGCTGAGGGTCTGGCTGATCCAGATACTCTAACTCCCGTGACCTCCTAAAGGCCCTATCCTCCTCGAACTTCACATCCCACCTGACAACAACTTTCCTCTGTGCGGGAATGTAAATCCGAAAGGCCTTTGAGGTCTCACTGTAGCCCACAAAGATACCCTTCTCTGCGGTGGGCTCTAGTTTGGTCCTCTTCTCCTTGGGTATGTAGGAGTATGTGATACACCCAAAGATACGAAGATGACCAATATCAGGCTTCTTCCCAGAAAAAGCCTCCTCCGGAGTCATGTGCCCCAAGGCACGATGCAGACTCCTATTCTGCAAATAAACAGCTGTGTTGCAGGCCTCTGCCCACAAAAACAATGGCAACCCCTGATCATGTAACATGGCTTTGGCAGCCCCTCCGATGGAT
The DNA here is from genome assembly GCA_034641835.2 of Pinus albicaulis. Taxonomy (NCBI): domain Eukaryota; kingdom Viridiplantae; phylum Streptophyta; class Pinopsida; order Pinales; family Pinaceae; genus Pinus; species Pinus albicaulis. Next base: position 101,814 of record JAXQQM020078550.1, read on the forward strand.
CTGTTCTTCCTCTCTGCAACCTCGTTCTGCTGGGGGTTGTAAGGAACAGTGAACTCCCTCCTAATGCCTGCCTCCGCACAATAGTCAACAAACTCTCCAAGGGTGTACTCTCCTCCATTGTCCGACCTCAGGGACTTGATCTTCCGACCTGTCTGTGTCTCCACAAGAGCTCTGAACTCCTGAAAGCGCTTGAAGACCTCACTCTTGGTCTTCAAGAAATAAATCCAGGTCCTCCTGGAGTGATCATCAATGAATAACACATAGTACTCATATCCACTCAAGGAAACATGAGACATCAGACCGCTCACATCGGAATGAATCAAATCAAGTATCCCAGTCGCTCTGCTGTCACTGCTGGGAAAAGGGGATTTGGCAAACTTGCCCATCGCACATCCTCTGCAAGTATCAAAGTGATCAGTACTGAAATCTGGCACACCTGTAGTGATCTCCCGCAAAGTCCTCAAGGTTCCATGATACATATGCCCCATCCTGCGGTGCCAAATCTCACACAGCTCAGAACTGCTAGCTCTGCTGTCGGTACTACTGCTCAATGCCAAAAGGGGCTGAAATGCAATCTTGTACACCTTTGCATGGCGTACACCTATCACTCTAGCTGAATCAGCTGGAGCGCCCCTGGGATATATCAGCACCTGTCCTCCCCTGAACAGTATCTCATATCCTCTGTCCTCCAAAGTTGAGACGGATATGAGGTTCTTCCTCATCCCTGGCACATAAAGAACATCTGACACCTTCAAGGGAGGTTTAGACTCCCTCTGAAATGTCAGTGTTCCCACACCGACTGCTCTAACAACTCTGTCATCAACGAGTACTACCTCTATATCAGTGCCACTCTCTGAAAGCTCTGAGAAGTACTCACGGACTCCTGTCATATGACGTGAAGCCCCACTGTCCACATACCAGATACCCGACGATGCTCCGCTAGTCGAGGGAAATGCATGCTCCCTCTGAACCTCTGTGGCAGGTAATCCTGCACTAGAGGACTCACACGCAATGAACCCAAACTCCTGGTCAAAGCGATCTGCAAAGTCCTCAACCTCTGCTGATGCTGCCATGCTCTGGTTCTTCCCCTTCTTCTTCTTCTTCTCCGGACACACAACTGCATAGTGTCCCATCTTCTGACAATTCCAACACTTCACCTTGGAATAGTCCTTCTATGTGTTACCATGTTTACCTTTACCTTTGCCTTTTCCCCCACCATTGCTTGTGGAAGCCTGCTTCTTCCCTTTGCCTTTCTTGCCTCCTGCCAACAGTGCTACATCCTCATCCTGCTCAACTGGCTTGGCTGCCCCAAGCTGACCTTTCCTGATCTCTGTCTGAATGCAATCATCCCAAAACCTCTCCCATGTGGGAAGGGTCTCACGTGCACAAACCCCATCAGCAAAGTTCATCCATGAACTAGGGAGGCCATTCACTACAATCCGCACCAACTCAGTGGGTGGAATGACCTCTCCAACTGCTGCCAACTCATCTCTCACATTAGTAATCTTTGTGAGATATCCAGTTGCACTATCAGTCTTACCCATCTTAATGGTTTTCAGCTTCTCCTTCAGGACCATTTTTCGGTTCTCATTGGTACTCTGGTAGAGATTGGACAATGTTGTCCACATCTCATGAGCATTTCTCTTTCCTCTCACATGAGGAATGCAATGGTCTTTGATTCTATCTAGAATCAGTCTCTTACCCTTGTTGTTCTTCCTATTATATGCTTCCAACTGAGTAGCATCAGTAGGCACATTAACAGGCTGTTGTGTGGTATGAACCATGATATCCCAGACTTCTGCCTCCTCAAAGATACTCTGCATTCTCTCCTTCCAAACGCTGTAATTGGTATGCCCATCCAACCTATCCTCCACCCTCAATCCCAATGACATCCTGCTGTCCTAAAACTGAAAAATAGCACTGCTGTAGTAAAGATAAAAATTATGTTTGTGAAAAATCAGGTTGCTGGAATTTTCTGAGTGAAAAATCAGCAGGCTGTATTTTTCTCCTTGCTGTCCCAAACTGCACTTTCCGCACTCAAGCTCTGATACCATGTAGAAATTTCCTGTTTTCCCACCCCGGTTTTCAGTTTCACCTTATTTCTCCAAATAGTTAAATGCCCTTTCCCATATCCTTACATTCAACAAACTGGAAAATAAATTTTTGCTGAAAACACAAATTCTGGAAAATTTACAGAATGTTGGAAAATGCAGAAATAAAAATCAGCAAGCTTAAAACAGTCATTCACATCCCACCCCGGTTTTCAGTTTCACCTTATTTCTCCAAATAGTTAAATGCCCTTTCCCATATCCTTACATTCAACAAACTGGAAAATAATTTTTTTGCTGAAAACACAAATTCTGGAAAATTTACAGAATGCTGGAAAATGCAGAAATAAAAATCAGCAAGCATAAAACAGCCATTCAACACATTTAACACTGATATTTTTGGTCAACATGACCTTGGAAAAACCCCCTACAACTCTTGGGGAAAACCAGTTCGAAAGCTTCTCTTTTATTTTTCTGAATATTGCTTTTTACAGTGAAACAGGAAAAACTCAGAAAAAATTCCAGCAACCAATTTACAGACTTATCTCGATTTCCATGCTTGCATACCACCTCGGAAATTGTGCCAAATCAACAACAACAGAAAACAAAGAATTTACAACACCTTAGGACATCATTAAATGTTGTACGACCACCTCGGGAAGCATGCCGGAACAATCGTACTTTGCTGTGAGGACTGTACAGATTTTGTACAGCAACCTCTCTCGAAATCTGTGCCAAAAAATAGAGTTGTAGTTGCTGTCCTCTTCCTCGGTTTTTGTGCCGAAATTGACAGCCACCCTCTTCCTTGAAAAACGTGCCTGATTTTTGTGCCTTGGAGTGCGTGCTTGCTGCTGTACCCTCTTCCTTGATTTATGTGCCTCCTCACTTGGAACACCGCTCTCCTTTGTCAGATGTATTTTTGCCTCTGCATGTGCCAATAAATGCCGTTGTACCTTTGCTGAATCTCTTTATCGTCGCTCCCTCCTTCTTCTCACCGGCCGAAAATTCCAGCCTTCCTTCTCTCCTTCTCCCCAATCCGCTTCTGGCCCTCTAATGAATGATCTTTTCCTCCTTTTCCTTCTTTAACCTAACCCTAAGTGACTTTTGGGGAATCCCTAAATCCAATGGCTGAAATAGATTGAGATCTAGGGCCGAGATTAAATGCTCATTTAAATCTCACTTTCTATTTTTTAATTCACCCCACTTTAATAAAGACCCACTTAGTCATTTATTTCCAAAGTCACTTTTCCTTTCTAATTTTACATTGACTTTATTAAAGTCACTTTAAAATTAGACTTTAGTAACTTTATCATTTAAAGTCACTTTTAAATTAGACTTTAGTAACTTTATCACTTAAAGTCACTTTAAAATTAGATTTGACTTTATAAAAATTATAAATTCACTTTAGGAGAAAAATTAAATTCTTTTGGACACTTTTCCCTAGGCCAAAGATCAAACCCTTAGGGAACCACCTGTCCTCCGAAGAACCAAAATCAACATTAGTTGAGTCAAATCGTCAAACATCCAAACACATCAACATTATGTAATGTTTATGTGATTTTGTAAGTAATTTTGATTGGTCTGCGAAGATACGTGCCCCCACAAATTGCAGTAGCGTAGAGACCTAAGGGAAAGTCCCAGTTGTTTGCGTATAAGGAAGAAGGTGTATCTATCAAGATATGGGATCATTTTTTTTTTCTAAATTATGCTAATTCTATTATGGAAACATACTGTTACAAAACTGCCTCAGTTCAGCTGTGGGAGCCTGAAACTGGGCTTGATGTCCATGCTCTACCAAAATGACGAACTGCGCAGAGTGGGAAACCAATTCGTTTAAGAGAAGTTGCACCGCCCTTGAGAGGGAAACCGGTGTATAGTCCATTACATTCATCATAAGAAAACCAAAAAGAGACGGCAATAGCATGCAGCTTTTGCTGCTGTAGACAACGAAAAAAAACAGTGTATCTTGCAAAATAGTGGAACGCAGGTACCATATTGAACCAAGGCAAACTGGAGTTACTGCGCGTGGGTTGGAGAAGGCGGCTCCTCCTCAATGCGACACCAGTATTGCTCCTCTGAATCTTCTGCAACAACGCTCTGATCTCCATCTTTGCCTAAGATATTTGTGTCCACCTGCATTGAGAGATGACCCAGGTCGGGAGAAGCAGTAGTACGGGGATCAACCGGACGAACTGATGAAGTAGCAGCGGGGGCAGGGCGAAGACCAAGAGGATAGGGCGGTGGTCCAGACAAAGGAGGAGGATGGAGAGTCGACTCTTCTCGCAGGGTGACTGTAATGTAAGCAGTGACAGTGGGGCGATTTTAGGAACAATCAAAGCGGAGCTCCGCCCTCTGCGAGGTTTGCCTCAAAATATGACTTCCTGAAGGACGGGGTACAGGGGAAACGGGAGTCGATGAAATGCCATAAGGTTGAGAAGAGGGTTGATTGTCGTGGGCAGAGCCAGGAGGGCTGTCATGGCCCCTTTGCCGCCTTTCAACATCCTCAGAAGGGATATCATCGCCGAGACTGGATGAGGGAAGCGCGCTAGCAGGCCTACCATGAGTTGCACCTCGGCGACACCTCATTTGGTGTCTGAGCCTAGGCATGGCCGGCGTAGCAACTTGAATTGGCCCGAGACAAGGAGAACAAGTCTGGACAGGAGCGAAACCACAGTGAAAGCCAAGAGGAACCTGCAAATTGGAGTTGGAGTGACAAAAAGCACTATGAGAAAAATGACAATCAGGCATAGATTCAAAACATCTAAACAGAGAGCAGTGACACCCTGTCTGTGTGCAGACGTTGGGTTATGCACAATCAACAGGGCATGTGCTACAAACAAGATGTAAACAGCGGCAGATAGAGTAGGAGTGTTCTGGAGAGCCCGAGACAGAAGCCATTATGAAACCACTGGGCGAGCCGAGGATGAAAGAGTGTCGGCGTTGGAGAGTTAATGCTCTGAGGGCAGGCGGATTGATGTTGAAATTAATGGAGCCGCTGGGGGTCATATGGCCATCCCATGCGAGTCTCCTTGGGAGCTGCCCAGGGACGGATGTCCCGTCATACCAATTAATCATCTGCATCCGGAGATGGGCGATCATTGTGCACCAGCTTGATGCAATTCTGTAGAAGATCTCTGTCATGGATGATTTGAAGAGGGCCATGATTGAGAGTATCAATGCTGTAAACTCCTAAGTTAGCTAGGAGATATGCTGCTTTGTTTCCCTCCCTTTTGGTGTGGGTGAAGGAGATTTCCTGGTGGTTTTTCAGCCAGTTGCTTATTTTTTCAATTCTGGAAGCCATTCTCCAACTTGTGGCTACTTTTGCTGACCTGGTGCCCTGAAGTAGTTGGTTGGCTAAACTGATGAGAATCTGGGAGTCCCCTTCCACGATGATAGGAGAGAGGTTGAGGAGATGAGTTAAGTTTAACCCCTGCCAAAGCCCTTCCAGTTCTGCTGAGTTATTGGTGTCCCAGCCTATAGAGCCGTAGTAGATAGCTAGGACATCTCCTTGGGAGTTTCTGAAGATGCCACCAAAGCCTGATGGACCTGGATTGCCCTTTGAGGCTCCATCAAAGTTCATTTTGAAGATTCCTGGAGGTGGAGGAGTCCAGTGAAGTTGTGAATCAGAAGTCTTCTATCTATTGGTGTTTGGAGTGATCGAGATTTTGAGCTACCAGTTTTTCCATATGGCCATTTCCTTTGGATGTTTGGGAAGATCCTCCTCCTGCCAGGAATGCAGAGCTAGAGACTCTTGGAGATTATTGCTGAAGTTGTCCCAGATTATGTCCAAAGGAGTGGATTTATTTTTGAAGATTCTCTTGTTTCTCTCTTTCCAAAGAGTCCAGAAGAGAAGACCTGGAATGATCTGCCAAAGAGTGTTAAGAATAGAACTGCTATATGGATGTCTGGGCCAGTAGCGCATAATATTGGTTAAGTCCCCTTGTGGTTTGCTCTTTTGACACCTGAAGCAAATCTTCTCCCATAGATTGCTAGCTAGCTTGCAGGAGATCATGAGGTGTTGGATCGTTTCGTTACTTTGCTCACAATTTGGACATTGTGAAGGGCCACAGAACCCTCGCTTGAGCAGGTTGTCCCAAGTGAGGATTCTTTTGTGACTAAGTAACCAGAGAAATGTTGAGACTTTAGGCCAGGTACCAGGAGCCCAAACAAATTGCCAAAGCTGATCACGCGGAAGAGGGACAGGATGCATGAGAGAGAAGGCCTCTTTCGTAGTGAACATGCCTCTAGTCGAGTATCCCCATCGAAGAATGTCTGGTTCCTCCGAACATCTGATTTTCCTACGTTGAAGTTCCTCATTGAGAGCTTTCCAAGTGTTCTCCTGAGCGAAAGGAATGATATGAGTCGGGTGCTTCCATTATCTGAAATCATTGCAGTTTGTGGGGGTCCAGCACTGGCTGACTTTGGTTTCCTCCGGGCCAATGATTCTTCCGTCATTGATGAGGGTGAGAGTATCAGTTAGCTTTGGGCATTGCTGCCAGGAGTCTGCCCAGAATCTGGCCGTGTGCCCATTGCGTATTTCCCAGAAGCTGTGTTGCTGTATGAGTGCAAAATGCTGTTTGGCTGCATTCCATATGAGGGAGCCGGCGATTCCAGGATAGAGCCTGATCAAGTCTTCGGGAGGTCTATTATTAGCGTACTTGGCTGTCCACATTTTTGCCCATGGCGTAAAAGGATTCGAGAGCCAATTCCACCACAGACGGGCCCCCATGACTTCGTTGCTGTGAAGAGGATCTCTGAGCCCGAGCCCTCCTGCATCCTTAGGGGAACAAACCGTGTTCCAGTTGACTAAAGCCCATTTTTCGTTTTTGGCTTGAGGACCCCAAAGGAAACGACGTTGCAAATTCTTGATTTGTTTGAGAACCCACTTCGGAGCAGCAAGAACAGAGAATAGATAGAGGGGCATAGATTGCAAAACAGCTTTGATGAGGACGAGCCTGCTGGCCAAGTTGAGAGCTCTGTATGTCCAAGAGGAGAGCCGGGCTTCCAATTTTTCCAAGAGCAGATTCCAAGAAGAGTGCTTGATAGCAGTGTCAATGAGAGGCGTGCCCAGGTATTTGGCGGGGAGGTGAGCAATAGAGAAACCAAGGATGCGGGCTATGCTGGCTTGGGTCAGGGGAGGAGTATTAAAGAAGAAGAGTTGGGATTTTGACTCATTGATGGTCATACCAGAAGCTACAGAGAAAAGGTTCAGAATGTCTTTGAAGGAGCGGGCCTCTTGGACAGAGGGGAAGCCAAAGAGCATATTGTCGTCAACAAATTGTTGATGGGTAGTAGTGGGAGAGCCATGAAGGGATATTCCACGAAGATGCCGAGAATGGACAACATGATGAATAAGTCTGCTAAGACCTTCAGACATGAGAACAAAGATGAAGGGGGAGAGAGGGTCGCCTTGTCTGATACCTCTGGACGGCGTAAAAGGAGTGGAAGGGATACCATTGATGAGGATGGAATAAAGGGGTGTCCTGATGAGGCTCATTATCCATCTTATACACATCTGGTCAAAGCCAAAAGCCCTGAGGATGTGCTGAATATAACGCCAACATAGTTTATCAAAAGCTTTAGATAGATCTATTTTAAGGAGCATACCTGGCTTCTTGTTGCTTTTGAGAGAGTGAATGACTTCATGAGTTAGGATGATGCCATCCATTATTTGGTGGCCTTCCACATATCCCGTTTGCTCTGGCGAAATGAGGAGCAGAAGAAGAGGCTTTAATCTGTTAGCTATAACTTTGGATATGACTTTATAAATCACATTGCAGAGAGCGATGGGTCGGTACTTTTCAGGTGTACTTGGGCGCTCTTCTTTTGGAACCAGAGCTATGAAGGTGGCATTCAGAGAGGGGAGAAGCCAATGAGACGCTCTTGATTCCTCAACCAGTTGCTAGACTTCTGTTTTGATAAGCTCCCAGAAATGGTGGAAGAAATTTGAGGTGAAGCCATCGAGTCCTGGCACCTTTCCATCCTTAGATTGAGCCATCGCTGTTTCAACCTCGAGAAGGGAGACTGGGCGGAGAAGCAACTGATTGTGCTCAGCAGTGACAAGCCTGGGGATCAGCTGGGAAATTTTGTCGATGGCTGGCTGTCTATCTATAGTGCGCTCTTCTTGTTGTATTCTTTTGAAGTGATCCAGGTGAACTTGCTCGATTTCCCCATGTTGCTCCACTTGTTCGCCTTGCTGATTGGTGATGTGGGGAATGCGATTTTGCATTCTTCTTTGAACTGTTGACCTGTGGAAGAATTTTGTGTTTCTTTCACCTTCCTTTAACCAGCTTATTCTAGATTTTTGTCTCCACAAGATTTCTTCTTGTTTGTGCCTCTCTTCTAGCTGCTTTTGTAGTTCCTGTTCTTTGGAAGCTAGGTCATCTGTTCTTCCCTCGAGAATGATTTTTTGTTGAGTTTCTTCCATTTTGTTCTCGAGGATCTTTATCTCCTGAAATATGTTCCCAAAGACAGAGGAGTTCCAAGTTTTGATGAGCGATTTGAGATGTTTAAGCTTTTGCTGGAATTGGTACATTTTCGATCCTGCAGGAGGAGTGAAACTGTGCCAAGCTGTGGTGACCATAGATTTAAATGAGGGATGAGAGAGCCAGAAAGCTTCAAATTTGAAAGGCTTTTTGAACTGAGTGCCAATATTTTGCCAATGAAGCGAGATGGGCCAATGGTCCGAGCCTGCCAGCGGGAGAATTGAAGCCGAGATATCCCCTCCCAAATAGATGGCGTTGTCCGATATGAGAAATCGGTCCAGTTTTGGGGCGACCTGCTGAGTACCTGTCCTTTTGTTGTTCCAAGTGAAGGAGCCGTTTGAGAAGGGGAGGTCTATTAGCCAACTGTTGGTTATGAAGTCTTTGAAATGAGAGCTTTCTGGATCTAATCGAGGTCTTCCACCATTCTTTTCCTCCATCTTGGTAATCATATTGAAGTCCCCTGCTGCAATCCAAAGAGGATAGGTTCTGTGAGCATTCAAGATTTCCATGGTGTTCAGAAGCGCTATTTTCCTGGCCTGGTCCTGGGGAAAATAGACATTTGAAAGGTGCCCATGGATGTTAGTTCCGATGGGATGAAAAGTAGCCTGAATAAGATGATGCGCTGCATGAAAGTTTGCTAAAGCTATTGACTAAGTATCCCAAGCTATTGCGAGACCGCTTGAAGAGCCAGAGGCATCAACTGCAACCGAGCTACAGCTAGGCCAAGCTTTAGACAAGATTGAACCGAGTGTTTCACTGTTGCATTTTGTTTCTTGAAGAAAGAGAATATTTGGTCTTTCTTTCTGAATCATGTTTTTGATCATCTTGTGCTTTCCTGGGCTATTGAGCCCTCTAACATTCCATGAGATAAGCTTCATGGGGAATTGTTTGTCAGGGGTTTGAAAAACTGTGTTAACTTGGGGTATCGACCTGAGTTCACCAGCATTTCCCCTATGGTGATGGTGCGCTGCCAGTCTGGTTTTCGACCCCTTTTTTTGGACTCTTTTGTGACTTTTAGGCTGTCCCAGTGGCTACCCAGCTGAATGCCTAGTTTCTTTTGCTGTTGGACTCTGGATAAGGCCATTTCAAGTTTGTCAATTTGATGAGGATTGATTTTGTCAAAGTCCTTTCTTCTGCAAGCATCTTCTAGCCCTAGGATGTCAAGCTCCCCAAGGTCTAGTCCTTCCGAGTCCTCTTCCATGAAGTTCGGCTGACTGCTGCCAGGATTCTCCTCATTTGTAGCTTTGGGCTTGGCTTTTGGATCATCAATGTCCATGATTACGGGGTGCCAGGTCAGAAGTGTGGTTTCAGGGGAGGGGATGGGCATGGAGATATCGCTAGAAAGCTTCTCGTTCTGAGATTGCATGGGGCCAGGATGCGCAGGAATTTCTGAGCGAGCAGAGGGTTGAAGGGAGGGATCAGGAGGGATATGGATGGAATCCGTAGCTGGGTTCGAGTTGGAGAGAATGGCAAAACTATTACTGGTAGAAGGAGCGTTGGAGGAGGGATTAGGTTTCTTACCCGTCGCTGAGGGTTTCTTGCTATGCTTCCTGCACGAAGGTACCTTGGTGAAGCCATCTGGTTCCAGTTTGTCTTCGGCCTCTTTATTCTGAGCTTGAGAGTTAAGGGGGCAATCTTTGAACAAGTGCCCATGAGCGTGACACCTGCGACATTTGAATGGAACATGTTCATAGTCTAAAGGTTGGATCCATTCGAAATCATCATGATATATACTTACTGCATCAGGCAGGGCGTTGTCCAAGTGCATGTAGACACAGATTCTTGCATAGGAGGTGTATCTGCGAAGCTTTGTCTCTTCTGCTATCTTGATGAACTCTCCTAGTCCTTTGCCGATTTCTTGGAGTGAGTCTTCATCCCAGTATTCAAGCGGCAGCGAGTATAGACGTATCCAGACTGGTGCCTAGTTGAAATTTTCTTTATCTGGGTTGAATCGTTCCACCCAGTTTCGGAGATATAACCCGGCTGAGTTGAAAAAGTAGGCCCCTTCATCCATAACCCTGTTTCGGTCCTTAATGCAGTTGAAGACGGCCGTGAAGAAGCCCTTCACCCTGCCATTGGAGTCCCAAGATCGGGCTTCCATTTGGAAGCAATCCATCCTTTAGTAGTCACTGGCTGGTTTTCACCGAAAATTCCAATTAGGGTATGGTCCCTCATGTATTGGATTCGTATGTCCTTATACGTCACGGTTTGCTGTGTCGATCTTGGGTCTTTCGGTGCGATGGGCTTGGTGGAGGAGGAGAATCGCGTCCCGCCGCATTAAGTGTAGGGGCCGATTGCCCGAGGTGTCGCTACCTCCTTCTTTTGTCACGGTATGCACACTTTCTGATCATAATCGACACTTGACACGGGTTCCTTCATTATTTACAGGGGGGATTGACCTTCCCCCCCTTGAGCTTGTAGCCATGGCTGGTCGCCAGTCATTATGCGCGGGTCGAATGCGAGCTGCCGCGGCGGATCAAGACCGGCACAGTTCTAGGTTTCCTCTCAGCACAACTCTAGAAACGCATTCCTCTTGTCTCCCATGGTTCCTCTTTTGGTATCATGGACTCCATAATTTTCACTGCTTGAGAACATACGGAAAAGGATTAGAATAAGTACCATAATCCCATTGAAGATATGATTATTAATGAGAATTTGTTACGCAATTTTTTGGTCATCTAACCTATTAATATTATATGGACCTAAGTACACCATGTAAGACCAATTTTACCCTAAGTAAAATTGCTTTCACTATGAAAAATAATTTAGTAAACCACCTTTATTAAGTTGTTTATGGTCTAAACAGAAAACCCCATGAGGAAATATTAAATAAATCCACATTTGTTTGATTTTCCTCAAGGAATAATTAGTTAAACAACAGTTTAATTAATATTCCTAGTCATATTTAACCCAAAACAAGAAAATTAATTAGATAAATAATTATTTATCTTATTATTTTCTAGAAATAATTATTTAAACCTTATTTAAATAATATTCCTTGTTAAATTTGACTAAATCATTTATAAATAACTGAATAAATCATTATTTATTTAATTATTACTCAAACACATCCTTAAAATAATAAATAAATCATTTATTTATTTATTATTTATAAATAAAGGGATTTGACCAAATTCAAATTCTTTTTCCCTCCAACAAATATAATAAAATATTCCATAAAAGTTGGATCTGATTTAATAATAATATTTTAACTATGCACCAATATCTAGACTAACTCAATAGTTTTGTTATAAATAGAAGGGTTTTTCCATTAACTCACTACCTTTTGTTGCCTAAAGATCACTCCGGATCTATACTTTTGGTCTAACTTTGATCCACCATCATTGTCATATTTTTCTATCTTTTTGCTTGTGAGCTCCCTTTGAGTTCCATTTTTGTCTGGGTTTTCTACACCATCAAGAGAGGAATTTTAGATCTGAAGTGTTGAGGACTTATAAGAACCCATCCCATTGAGGAGAACTAGTAACATCCTTCTATATTTTCCTCTCAAAGCATTAATACCGTTATCACCCTAGTAATTCTTAGGTCGTGGGATTTTGGTTTATAGTTAAAAAAAACTAAGGGTAACCAAGAACCGCTTTTAGAATTCAAGATCTAGCCTTCCTGAGTTCCAGAGAGGGATCTCTCTTTAAGATTTAGCTTTGTTTTCTAATGGATTTTAGGCTAGTTATGATTGGACAATTTGGTTTGATTTTTTGAATGTTGGTAGGAATAAAGGACTACAAGGGAAACCATAAAAAAATCTACCTAACCATTGGGCAATGGAGTCAAATTTATAGCAAACAAGACTAGAAAACTAAGGTCAAAAGAACAAATATACTAAGGGCAAGATAGATGATCTTCAAAGGGTTTGAAAAGGCTATTTTGATGAAGTGGTATGATCTGGACTAAGGGCAGTTAAGAATCCTTAGATCACAGAAAAGGAAGAGGGAAATTTAGGTCAAACGAGACTAAAGAGAAATTAAGAATTCTAAAGTCTGGAAATCAGCAGAAAACATAAACATGAAAACTAGTAAAAACAGAGAGCTTTATACATTGATTCTGTAATACCTTTCCTAGTTATTCATTTAAGATGAAAAATAACACAAGATGTATGAATGAAACTTAAAGAAATAAACAATGAAAACTGGAAGATACAATACTCATCTGATCAGCACGAGGATCATTAGTTATGATGTCTATCTGCTTTAGTTTCCAGCTTGCTGCTTCAACTTAATTCACATAAAATTCCAATGTTTTCAACAAAAAAGTCTATAGTAGTCTTGATAATTTTATTCCACACTAAAATACTTCGAAAGATGAAGTATTTATAAAAATAAATTTCTTACAAAATATCTCAAAGTTTGAGAGAATATCTCAAGAAAAAATAGGAGTTATTACATAAAAAGAGGGACAGCTGCAAAACAGATGTGCAAGCTGTCCTCTTTTATAAGAAAAATAGAACAGTTTATTTACTCAAACTGATTTTTTGTTTAGCTGGAAGTCTTGCTGGCACTTGGGATATTATCTTGTGGAAGATGACTTGTATTGTACTCCTCTTCTTTCACGTTCTGCTCTGATACTCTTTTACTCTGCTTTCTTTCACTGTTTACTGCTGTAAATTAAAAAGTAACCAACAGTAACATCTTGTTTTTATTGATACTCTTTGACCACTGATACTCTTTGATCACTGATACACTTTGACCACTAATTTTTCATCTTGATATACTTTAACTGCAATTTTTCATAGTAAATCAGTGAATTCCTGCCATTGCTCTGCATTGAGATTTTTCATGCTCTTTAGCTTCCTGTAACTCTCATATGCTTCTGTATACTTTGCAAAATTGGGCTTGACCACAAAAATATGTTTGATTTCATTTTGCAAAAAGAATAAGTTTTCAAAATATTCCAAAATGACTTTACCTGTAGGAGAGCCTTGAGGTAAAGATTTATTGACCTGCTCTTTGGGATATGCTATGATTTTGTTGTCATAATATTTTTGTGGCATTAACTTTTCATTCAATGCATGAATATCTGGTAAACCTGCTTGTGACAATACTGTGTATTTGGCCTCAAATATGGTGATAGCCAAGTTCACATCTTTGCACCTGTCCTCCAAATTATTCATCATGTCTCTCTTATTCAAGACCTTTTTGATTTGTAATATACTTTCAGTTCTGTCCTGAATTTTTAGCTCTTCAAGTTCTTCTCTATGTTTGCTATTCAAAAATGTGATAAGTCTCAAAGCTTGAGCAGGCTTATCAGCCAGTTCTTCTTTGGTCTTCAGTATTTCTATCTGTGCTACTTTAAGTAATTCTTTTTGCTCATAAATTATTTGGATTGAGGGCCATTGCAAATGTATGCCTTGAATGATGTTATTCCAAAGATGATTCTTAATGTAGGATACTTGCTCAGTGAGATTTACCTGCTGTTGAAGAATTTTAACCTGTTCCTGTAATCTGTTGGCCCTCTGTTCATGTCCTTTGGAAGTGATTAAGGCATCTCTGTTGGATGTTTCCAGATTTTTTATGGTGCCTTTTAAACTGATTATCTCTTTATCTTTTATGGACATATCTTCCATAGCTTTGACTATGGTAGCTGTTTCTCTCGTTGGATCTACCTGTGATGTTGATGAAGAAGTGGCAGAGATGTCTTTAGAAGTAATTGACACTGCAGTTGCCAATACTCCTTTCGGTGCTAAATGTTTTGCCAATGTTGAGGGAATAGCTGCACTTACAGTTGGAATAACTGTAGGAATGGAAACTTGCTGAGATTTTTTCAAATTTTCATTTTCTTGCATAAGAGCTTCTATTTGGTTTTCCATCTCTTTTATCTGGGTTGTCATTTTCAAAACAAGTTGCATTGTTTCTTCTTTCTCTGTATTTTCCTGAAGCACTTCTTTTGCCTGCGGATGCTCACTCTGTGGCAATTTAAGCTACTTTCTTAAGGCTGCAATATCATCATTCTTATACCTTATTAATTTTCTAGCAACTTCAGTGTTTGAAGGCTCTGCTCCTGTTTCAATTATCAAATCTTCTAAGGATTTTATCCTTAAATCCTTGGCATGTAATGATGCCTTATCCAATTTCATTTAAGTCTGCAGGTTGGATACAGTCTTTTGGAGCATAGTAGCACTCATTGTTTTGCTGACTACTTTTGAATATAACATTTCTGGTGCACTCCTGTGAAATTCTATCAGATCTGGCTCATGAATGGTATCAACATTTACTGCAAACTCTGTCTTTCTGTAGTCTGAGGCTGATTTTGGATGTGCTACCATTGGTTGAAGAAAGGACATGATCATTTTGTTGGTTGAATAATCAAATGCTGTTACTAATATGTCCTTATCTCCTGGTTTTTCTTTTAGAAGTTTAGAATAAACTTCATTTTTGATTTCTTCATTCTTCTCCCTAATTAGCTTGAACCTCTTCTGAATATCAGAATCAGTTTTTTCAGTTGTTTTAGAAGAAGAGGGAGTTTCTGTATCCATTTCCATTTCAACCATCTCTTTTCCTTTACCCTATGCTTGTACCTGTTCATTTTGAATCTCTCTGAGAGTTTCATTAACAATGATGGTGGCTTCATCATCTGTTCGCTGCTCATTAGTGTCATGCACATCAATAACTCCTTTTTTTAAAGTAGTCATTTTGGCCTTTTTGTTGTGTCTTGAATTTGTTTTTAATGATTGTTTCGGCCAAATATCCTTCTTCTTTCCTTGGTCTTTTATTTGATGCTTCTGCTGGTTGGTTAGCTGTAACCACCTGTGTACTGTTCAAATTGTCTGTCTTCTTATCCTGATCATCATCAATTAAAGTATTGGCCATCCATTCTAATTGATTGGCATATTTTTCAATAAGTGGCTTAGATTCATGGAGGAATGGGGGCAATTTGCTTTTGATCCTGGATTGCTTAGAATACCTTGAGGGTCATAGCTCCAATAAAAACTTTCTTGAAACTTGAATGCTGATAGCTTGCTGGATAGTTCATTTAAGGCATCTCTGCTGTTTATAATGAAAGAGCCAATTTGAATTTTCAATTTAAATTGTGCCTTCCTTTTGGATGCTATAAAATTCACTGCATCTGCATTCAAAATCTGTCTTATATATTCCAGAGCAAAGATCCTGGTGGTCAGAAACTTTGGCAATTTATATGGGGCCAAGATTGCACCATATATTCTAATCTCAGTGTGATTTTTGTATAAGTACCAATCACCTACTTTACAGTTCTCAGACAACTGTAAAATCCTTTTTATATCTTCATTTATTCTTGGTGGTTCTGCTTTATCCAACAAACTGATAACAGGTCTGATAAATAGGTCATTGAAATCACTATAACTGTACTCACTGCTATTCTTTCTCAGAAGAGAGGTCCAAAATATTACTGACAGTGGTTTTCCTTCCATATCCATCTTCTGTAGTGCAAAGGGAAAATTATCTGCTTGAAAGAACAAGAAGAGATGTAACAGATATGAAGTATATCTGAACACTCCTTCATCAGGCAATTTTATCAGTTGATAATGAATATTGTCAACAATGAATTTGGTAAAGTCAAAGATCAATTCTGGTTGCTGTCCAGGAGATAAAGTGGAGAGGAACCCTAGAATAGAGGCATCTGTGAATTCATCATTAACATAGCCTAAAATAAATGACAGCATGGAAATGACCTGTCTAGAGCATTCAGGAAAATCAAAGGTATCATAAGGAGGATTCACCTTGGGAAGATCGACATGATTGGGCATGAAGTTTTGAAGGATTTGGAACTTCCTAGGGAAATCCAGGTCTAAATACATCTGGGTCAAGTCTTCAATTGACAATGACACTGCTAGTGGATCATGGCTTAGCTGGAGCATGTCATTGATTGATTCAGCAGTTATGTAAAATAAAAACTCACTATCTTTGTTAACCATGCACCTTTGATTAGGAATATAATGCATCTGACTCAACCTAATGAAATCCTGAGCAGGATGGGTAAAGGGAACCACATAGTTGGGAAAATTGGAATCCCATACATGTATGTCATTGGCCACTTTCTTTTCAAATTTCTCTTGACACCAGTTATGCACTTTTAGAAGATCAAATTCAAGGGTGGCATCTGAAATTCTGTAATCTAAGTCAATTAGATGATTTCTTTCTTCAGTGGTGACAGGAGTCTGTAAAGGTCTGACCACTTCAATAGAATCAACAGTTAAAACATGACTTGGTTTATCAATTCTGGGAGGTTTTGGATTTGGAAGCTTGCTTGAGGCAGGTTTCTGAGATTTAGGACCTCTAGTTTTGGGGATTACTTGCTTTTTAGTCATTTTTGGAGAAACTAAACAAGATTAAACTTTCTGTCCAGCCTTTTTATGGAAGTAGATGGTCAATAAAGCAGACTTGGGATGAATTCGGAATCTGGGCAAGGGTTTATGAGGAAAAAACATATTTGTATAGTGTAGAAGGTGAGAAAGGGGTTTTCAAAGGTTTCTTCAGCAATTCTAAGGTATTTTAACTGTAGGAATATCTTTCAGATGGTTAAAATCCTTCATTGGGAGGCGGAAAATTCTGGAAAAATTTTGACAGGGGAAACCCTGTTTCTTCAAGGTTTAAGTACTTTCAGAGGAGTACTTTTTGGTCTTTTTAATTTCGATTAATTCGATTTGGCTTTTAGAAATAAGAAATTAGCAGGTTCAGATTGCTGATAAATACCTTAGGCTAGGTATTGTTGCAGTTGTACGGGATGGCAGGTGGTACCAGTCTTCAAACTGGTTGCATTGGTTTGATATCAGGCACTGGGAGTCTATGATAGTCACTTTCAGATCAGGAATGACTTTGGATGGCAACTTGGTTCAAATTCAGTTTGTCAATGGTGTCTGTAATTGATTGTTAGAGGGAAAGGGAGAAAATATACAAAAAATGATAAAGAACTAAAGTTAAAACCTTAGTTTTTATGGATCATATGAGTATTAATTGCAGGTCACGTCGGCATGGCGGGAGTGGTTTTTTATTTGAAGGGAAAACCAGTAATGGTTTTCGCATTGCTCCTGAGCGGTAAGTAGTTTTTCCCTTTTGGAATGCGATCGAATGAAAGGAAGACACGTAGCGGGCGGCGGTTTCTCAAAACAACTTTTTTCGCAAAATATTTTGGGAATTTTGGTCGATCACTTTGAAAATGTGAAATGAGATATGCGTCGTCGGATCTGGCGGAGTGGAGCGAACAACCGGAATTTGTTTGAAAGATGCGGGGTAAATGTAGTGGGGCCGGGGCTATAATCTGTACCTTTGATTTGACAAGGGGAGATCAACGGTTTAAATTTGATCTGATAGGAAATGGTGGGGGCAGGGAAGGATTTATCGGATTTGTTTCTGACCGTTAGATTAGGGATGCTTGGAGATCGGATGGCTTATACTCAACACGATGGGGAAAGATAAGGGGCTGAAGTTTGTTCTTTGCGTTCAATGAGAAACGTCGGATCAACAAGATGAGAAGATCGAATGGTCAATATTGAATCCGATGGTGCTGAGAGATTTGTTAAGATTAATGTATAAACATATTTTATACATGGATTAAAGTGGTCAGGAGGGGTGAGAAAGGGACTCTACCCAAGGTTAAAGACTGCGGTATTGGGATATATATCAGGGAAAATGGACAAGGTTATAATTTTAACCTTGGGTTATATAATCGGGGAAGGGAATATAAACAAGGGATGGTTTTCTTTGAAGTTTAGTTTAAATTAAACTTCAGGTATTATATTTTTTTGTTTTAAACACATATGCAACATATTTAATGACTTTCTTTATATTTTTATTATATAGTTTCAGATTGATCAAAGGTCTAAAACTATAGGGGAGAGGGGAAATATTTTTATTGGGTAGTTTTGTGTCAAAGGGATAACTTTGGAATGCTTTTCAATATGTGCTTAATATCTTTGATACAAAAGCATATATTAAATGGGTTTTTGGGATATTAGATAAAAGGGAACTATATTAATAGGACTAGGATAATTGATAGGGAGTTAATAAAATATGTTAGGTGTTAATATGAAAAGGGAAAAGTGAATACTCAAAACAATTATAACCAAGAAAAGTGAAGATCAAAGCAAAACTTGCATTTATGATAATCTCATCACTTCAACTTAGGATAAAATGTCATTTTGAGGGTTTTATACTTCATAAGATGTAGGAAGTTAATCAAATGGGGATTAGAGCATCATTAAGTAAAAAATGAGGCAGGCTTATGATTTTTCATGGAAATGAATGCATGAATGGAAAATGATGTGATTTTTGGGATTAATATAACAACTTAACATTTTCAACTTGTCAGCAATAGAGCCTTGGGTCCGGTCCCAACAGAAGTCAAAGAAATTCCTTGAGCCTTTCTGACTGATAGTTTAGAATAATAAATGGCTATGGGGAAGAGAAGTTAGTTATTTTCAGCCCTGGTGAATAATATTTACAATGATGTTTCTCGCCTTCTTCTACCTACCCAATTGTAACTGCTAACATTTTTTCTTTCATTTTGATTAGGTGCATTTGTGCTAGTGACCTTTACAACATTTATTCTTTCTAAAAGCAATAAAACTATCTAATTCTACATTTATTTAATCTATGAATCCATATTAAATTGTTGGATTCACTTATTCTCTACCTAATTACTGAATTGTCATGATTAGACTGTATGACAATTCTTCATTCTCTATCTAAAACATTTGAAACTGAAATATGACAAGTCAAGATTAAATTGTTCAACTCATCACAGATTATGGCATTTATTGACACTGCCATAATCAACTGTAAAAGGTAAAAGTAGTGGCATTTAGACTTGCACACTTTCATGTTTTATTCATCTTTTTTCTTTTTGGGGTATATTATTTTTTCTAAGTCCTTTGATTTTCTTTTAGGACTTTTTTACCCTCTTTTTGATTTTTTTGATTTTTTGATTTTTTACAAAATATGGGAATAAAACTTGCAGAAGGCAAAGTATGTACATATTTACAAGATTACCATCAGTCAATTCAAAATTATGAATCCTATATTTATAGGTCACTAACATTGGCTTCACTTGGGGATGGCATTTCCTGGTGGAATGTTAAGAACTCTGAGATCAGTAGCCTTCATCTTTGACCTTGGTGATCCTATAATTGTCTTCTGTTTTCTGCAACAAATCATATTTATGACATCTTATACTGCAAAGCTTAGTGCCTTCTCTTCGGGCTTCAACTTTGTAGATAAAATCTCCAATCCAATCTACACACTGACAATGAATATTTACAATGATAAAGTAAATCAATCTAACTGTTGAGTGACTCTGAAGAATAGTAGTGTCTCAGCATCCTACCATTCACTGGTCCTTCTTGAAGTTTAGTTCCATCCAAATTCCTAATGAAAAAGGAATTATTACCTCTGTAACCATATATCACATAGGGTCCTTGCCATAAAAAGTCAAACTTCCCATGTTTTCCTTTATCCTCTCTTCGTGAATCCCATCTCAAAACTTGATCTCCTATGAAAAAATCATCTTCTTTAACCCTTTTATCAAAAATATTTTTGATTTTATCATGTAAAACTTGTGATTTTTCATAAACTTCTTCTCTAGTTTGTTGGTGATGTATGGTGTCATTGATTCTTCGTTGAATATCATTTGTTTCCACCTGTGATTCCTGAATATTATTCATGACTGGAACACCCAAGGAAGAAGGGAAAACTGCATCTGTTCCATAAACAATCTGATAAGGTGAAGTTCCAATAGAATTTTTTGTGGTAAGTCTATCAGCCCATTGGGCATAGACCAGCTTTTTGTTCCATGTCTTTTTGTTTTCTTGGAGGAGTTTTTTGATGATATTGATTAAGCTTTTGTTTGATGATTCGGCTAAATCATTGCCTTGGGGATAATATGTTGTGGAATGACCTAAGGTAATATGGTATTTATGACAGAAAGAAATCATTTTCTTGGATTTGAATGTTGTTGCATTGTCAGTAATAATCTTCTGTGGACATCCAAATCTTGATAAAATATTACTTTCTATAAATGAGATTATAATTGAATCAGTGGCTTGCATATTAGGAATGGCTTCTATCCACTTGATAAAGTAATCTGTAGCAGTGAAAATCCATTTATGTTGGCCTGAAGATGGAGGATGGATTTCACCTATGAAGTCTAACCCCCATAGTTGAAATGGTTTTTCAGTGGATATAGGCTTAAGAGGTAAAGGCAACAGTTTCTTTTTCCCTTCAAATATTTGGCATTTGTGGCAAGAGGTGACAAATTTTTTGACATTAGAAAATAAAGTTGGCCAGTAAAAACCAGCTCTCAGTATTTTGTCTGCTATACTCTTCTAGTATAGGTGGCCTCCACAGTCACCTGCATGAAATTCCTCAAGAATTTTGTCAGCCTCATATTTTAATAAACAATTTAGTAAAATCCCAGTATTTTCTTCCCAGTAAAGTGCATTGTTTAAGATACAAAACCTCATTGCTTTCTGTTTGATGAATCTTGCCTTGGTTTTAGTTAGCCCAGGAGGAGCATGTAAATGTGTTAGTACAAAGATAATATCAGAGTACCATGGTGAGTCTAGATACGTCTCACTGATCAATGGAGTCACCATCTCTTCCTGGTCATCTATTTGTGCAATGAAATTAATATCTAAAGCATTGCAATTTGATTTAGTCATCAATCTAGCTAGACCCTGTCCTTTAATGAGCTTAGTTGGTTTGATTTCTAGATCGTACTCAAGGATAGTGGCTATCCACTTTTCTCTCCTACTATCAGGTCCATCTTGTGTCAGAATATCTTTAATTACTACATTAGGGACATATGCAATGATGTGTGAATGAAGTATATACACTCTAAAATCTTTGATGGCTTTAACCAGGGCTAAAGCCTATTTTTCCATTATATTATACTTCAGAGGTGTATCTTTGAGGGTTTTACTAAAGAATGCAATTGGCTGTTCAAAACCTTGATTGTTTTTCTGCAAAAGAACTGTAGCTATGGTGTGTTCAGATGCAAAGGAAAAGATTATGAAATCTTTTGTATAATCTGGGTTGATGAGGACTCGTGCTTTTGTCAAGGCCTGTTTTATGGATTCAAAAGATTGTTTGGCCTTTATTGTCCATTTTATTGCAGATTCCTTTTTAAGAATATTGTTGAGATCTTTTATGATTTCAACCAGATTAGAGATAAATATTCTTAGAAAATTGATTTTACCCAAGAATGCTTGAAGTTATTTTTTGTTCCTTGGTGGTTGAATGTTTAAAATGGATTCAATTCTTGCAGGGTCTATTCTAATGCCTTCTTTGGAGATTATGTGACCTAACAGTTTTCCTTCTTTTAGTCGGAAAAGAGTATTTTTAGGATTAAGGGATATACCATATTTTCTACATTTGATAAAGACTTGTCTCATGTGATCTAAGTGTTCATCATTTGTTTATGAAAAGACAGTAATATTATCAACATAAATAACTAAAAATTCATGGATCTCTTTAGCAAAGGCAATATCCATTGCCCTCTGAAAAGTAACTCCTGCATTTTTCAATCCAAAAGGCATTTTCACGTACATGAAAGTGCCCCAAGGAGTAGTAAATGAAGTTTTAGTTTGATAATCTTTATGAACTAGAATTTTATTGTAACCAGAGAAACCATCTAGTAAAGAAATTCTTGAAGAACCTGCCACCCTCTGCAAAATATGATCCATATTAGGCAAGGGGTAATTGTCTTTCAAGGAAGCTTTATTGAGATTTCTAAAGTCTATAGATAGTCGAATTTCTCCTGTTTTCTTTCTGGTGGGCACTAAATTAGATACCCAGTCAGAATATCTGACTGGTGCAATTATTTGTGCATCAAACATTCTTTTAACTTCTTTTTTGATTAAAAGTAACAAGATTGGATTAATCCTTCTTAGTTTTTATTGAAAAGGTTTTTTATTTTCTTTCAAAGGAATCTTATGTTGAATTATGTCTTTGTTGTAAGTTTTCAGATCTTTGTAACTCCATGCAAAGACATCCTGATATTCTTTCAAAAGTTCTAAGTATTTAACCTTTTGCTTCTGATGATAAGGATTTTGATATTTTGATCATTTTTGGTTTTTCATTTGTCCCTAAGTTATACTCTTCTATATCAGACTTGACTGGTTCCATTTTTGGCCTTTTGGGCACATCATTGGAATCAAACAAGTCTTCTAGGGGAGTTAAAACTCTGGGTAAAATGTTATGTTTTAAATCAATCAAATCTGGTTCATCTTCCATAATTTCCTCTATATCTATTTTTTCCAATTCATCTATGTCACTCTGAGTAAATATAGTAGGTCTATCAAAATTATGTACATCTAAATTATCTAAATCATCTATTTGACAAGAATTTGAATCTATGTTACAAGGTGAATCTATATTACAATCATTATCTATTTGGCAATGTTGAAACTCTCGCTCATTATTCAAAAAGTGATAGATTTGTTCATCCTTCCCGAGAAAAATTTGCACGGTGTTTTACATTATCCGGGACAATAGGTCCGTGTTTGATTTTAGCAGCAGTATTTTTGTAATGGTGAAAATGGAAATTTGCAAAGTGCTGGAAAAGGTTGCTAAACAATGTTCGCATATTTTGTTTTCTAGGATGATAGAAAACTTGCTTTCACTAACAAATCTTCAACCAAATCATGTGTTGTGTCCCCGTATCCGGCCGCTCTAGGATTGTGAACTCGAGTATTCGCGCGTTTATTTGCTTGATAGCTAGTTCCGAATCTCCCATAACCAATATTCTTTGCCCTCCCAATTTTCTAATGATTTGAAGACCTAAGATTAAAGCCTCATATTCAGCCATGTTATTGGTACATTTGAAATTCAATCTAAAGGCATGTCCTTGGGAATGGCTTGTTTCAATGTTGGTAATCCATACACCGGACTCCAACTCCTGATTTATTCACTCGATCCATCAACATATAAATGCCATAAAGCCTCATGACCAATGTAATCATCCATTATTTTAAGCTTCTTTATCGGTGATTTCGACTTTAGTTTGTAATTATGATCGAGTTACCGAGAATAAAGGAATCAAGATCGCAGGGAGTTGAATATATTGGATAATTGGTAGGTCTGTCACGTTGCTATCGATCATAAACTTCATTAAGGTTTCTTTGTAAA
Source organism: Pinus albicaulis (assembly GCA_034641835.2). Lineage (NCBI taxonomy): Eukaryota > Viridiplantae > Streptophyta > Pinopsida > Pinales > Pinaceae > Pinus > Pinus albicaulis. Next base: position 125,460 of record JAXQQM020078550.1, read on the forward strand.
GCTTTTTGGGTTGTCCAAATACAAAAAGATAGTGGCATAACTCATGTCAAGTTGTAGAGATCCCAGCAATATTGCTCCCCATGAGCGAGAAAGAAGCATGCCATACTTTGGCCGGATATCGCGCTACCACAACATCCATGATCATTCTTTTACCAGGATATTGGACTAAGTTTACACATAGATATTTAATCAATCCTATGTATTGGACTTTAGATGAATCAAATGAAAACATATCTTTATATGGCCGAGTTATGTCTCGATTCGGAAGTTTCCATTATTTCTCTAGGCATTAGGTTGTGGGAAGCTCCAAAGATTCAAAGATAGCATTGTGTAATATTTGATCATGTATAGTAAGAATTAAATAAAATGGAGGTACTAACCCATTTGAATTCTTACCATCTACACTTTGGACCAAAGATTAATCTGTGTATATCCTCATTCATATTAATTGTATCCTCATTTTCATTTACATTCAATGTTTCAGCATAATAGATCTATACAAGTCATTTTTAGTCAATTATACCAAGGGAAAAACTATCTTTAACTTGGATATTTCAGATTGCATGTTAAATGTTGACCGAGATTTGATGGCTTGAATTATCTCATATTTTGGAACTCGTGATTTGTGATGATTTTTTCTTGTGTGTCAGCGCTTTACCTTTGGTTTGAGGGCTTTTTCTCTTGTCCTCTGTTTGAGTTTCCCTAGTCTTGCTATCTTTAATTGTTTTTTCGAGAACAATTTGAGTATTAGAAGATGCTTTATCAAATTTCGGATTCTCGGCAGAAGATTTAGGATTAGATGATTTTTGAGTCGTGGATTCCTTTTTTGGATCATTAATTGTTGTTGAATTGGTGGTTTTTTTGGTATTAGCCTTTTGAGCATCTTTAGAGGATTGAGCCACCTCATCAATGCTATCTACAATCTTTGGAATATGTTGTTTTTTAGGACTAGGTGGGTTTGAATTTTGTTTATTTTCTCTGCGGAAGAATATACAAAAATTTTGTTTTAGGAGCCTCAACATTCTTTTTGTTTTGGCTTTGCTCGGGTTGGCGCATTGCTTTTTATAGTAGGTTCATTGGTTTTCTTGCTCCTAAGGTTATATTGCTGATGTGAAATTTCATTGATTGCGAAATCATAACCTTGTTGATAGTTGAAGGATTCACCATATTCCACTTTGAACCGTTGTAGCTCAAAGAGTTCCCCTGGGTCCTCCCGTGTGAGGAAAATTGTATTGTTTTCATCTATCCCCATAACTCATGTTGATGTCTTCCTCATCCTCAACATTGTTTTGTGAACTTTCACAAAGTTTTCTTGGAATGGGGGTCTTATATTCTAATCTCGGGGAGGGTTATTTACCTTTCCCCAGATCTTTTTCCGTAGTTGGGATTCCCGATTTTGGATTGATTCTCCCATTGTGGTTTTTCTTTCAATGTGGTCTAGTCTCTCAACTAAATTTTTTAATGTTTTTTTAATAAAATAAAAATCTACCATCTAAGTTTGAAGTTTCTTCTTTGATGGTAACCCTCTCTCATTTCTAAGTCACGGCTTTCTTGCAAGGATATTGATTTCTACACCTACGAAGCTTTTTAATTGCATTTGTTCTATGGTCTCTCGCATCTCTTTCTCTAAGTTGGTAGGCCATGACTACATCAAAAAAATCGGGTTTGAGTAGCACGAGCATCATGGAGTGGGTTTAAGATCTGCTGTGAATAGAATTATAAACAAGCATTATATCTAGTGCGAAAAAATCTCGGACGGACTCATTAGGGGCTCTTTCAAACGAGCATCAAACTCGGATAATATTTTCATGGGATTCTTCTTCTTTTCCCATTTTTTTGGGAAGGCTCCATGGAATGTAGCTAAGTGCGCTTATAGTACCAACACTTAAATTTCTAAATTATGTTTTTACTTCTCAGTTAGGCTTTAGAAAATAACCTCATTTTTGACATCGACTCATCTATCTCATAAATTTCCCAAAAAATAATTCATTCTAGTGATATGTTGTTGTGTAGTGATTTGTGAGAAATTATCAAACAATGGGATGTCCTTTGATAATTTTTGCATGTCATGGAGATTTTGAGGTAAGACCAAGGGAGCATATCCGACGCCATGGCTTGGATTTTTGTTAAATCGGGAGGTACAATAGTAGTTGGCGGGGATAGTTCGATCGCAACGAGTGGATGTACTTGAAGAGCTTGGAAAAAGGAGATTAAAAAGAAGTATGGTATTGAGGGTTTATGGTGGTGTTTGTAATAGATTTGGTGAATGGTGGAACATACTGAGTTTAGGTCAGCAAAGGGCACTCGGGGAATGAATGGATCTGTGGGATCGAAATAGTGGTGGATTGAGGATATGATGAATATATTATCCTAGGCTGCAAAGGCAACTCGGGGAGTAACAGGTGCTCTTGGGGTGAACTGATAGTGGAATCTCGTAAATGAGGTGGCAAAGATACAAAGTAGAATCTTCTGGCTGGGAAGATGGTGGTGTATAATTGAGAAAATGGAGGTTTAAATTGAGACAAAAAATTGTCTAACTTTATAGCTTCATCAATGTATTTAACTTTTGTGACACTTACCCTTTTTCTATCGGACTTTGACTTTCGGCTTTTGCTGATTTAATAGGTGCTCGAAATAACTTTATGTTTTTCATTCACAAAAGAAGTAAAACGAGGATCTAAACCGTTTCCTTTAAATCAGCTTTCAGACTTGGTTCTAAATAGTGATTTTTTCAAACTTCAAATCAAATTCAATATTTGATAAGATTACTAATTCTTTGGGTAAAGAATCATCTCTTTTCGCAGGTACTTCAGTTTCGAACTAACAGATCGTTTTTTCTTTTTTCCTATCTCGGTCCAGATTATCTACTATATCCGTAGGGTTGGGATCGTTGGATCTAGTATGATAGAATTTCTTGGGAGCCGTAATGATTATTGTGTAAATACCCACAACCTTTAAACTTAATATTAAAGTAGAAAAGATATGTTTAAAAATCTTCCTTCAAGATTAAACTTAAACTAGAGAGTGGTTAGTTCCCGGCTGAGTTGCCGATATGTTATCACCCTAGTAATTCTTAGGTCGTGGGATTTTGGTTTATAGTTAAAGAAAACCGGGGGTAACCAAGAACCTCTTTTATAAGTCAGGATCTAGCCTTCGATTTCCGGAGAGAGGATCTCTCCTTAAGATTTAGATTTTCTTTGTAATGGATTTTAGGCTAGCTATGAGTGGACAATTTGGTTTGATTTTTTGAATGTTGGTAGGAATAAAGGACTACAAGGGAAACCATAGAAAGATCTACCTAAACATTTGGAAATGGAGTCAAATTTATAGAAAACAAGACTATAAAACTAAGGTCAAAAGAAAAAATATACTAAGGGAAAGATAGATGATATTCAGAGGGTTTAAAAAGGCTATTTTGATGAAGTGGGTATGATCCTGGACTAAGCGCGATTTAAGAATCCTTAGATCACGAGAGAAAGGAAGAGGGAAATTGAGGTCAAACGAGACTAAAGAACAATTAAGAATTCTAAAGTTTGGAAATTAGCAGAAAACATAAACATGAAAACTAGTAAAAACAAAGAGCTTTTACATTGATTACTCGTATTACCTTTCCTAGTTATTTATTTAAGATGGAAAATAACACAAGATGTATGAATGAAACTTGAAGAAATAAAAAATGAAAAGCTGGAAGGTACAATACTCTATCCCGATCAACACAAGGATCATTAGTTCGATGTCTATTTGCTTCAGCTTCTAGCACATCGCTTCAACTTAACTCACATAAAATCCCAATGTTTCAACGAAAATTTCTATAGTAGTCTTGATAATTTTATTCCACATAAAAATACTTCGAAAGATGAAGTATTTATACAAATGAATTTCTTACAAAATATCTCAAAAAGTTTGAGAGAATATCTCAAGAAAAAAAATGAATTATTACACGGGGAAGAGGGACAGGTGAAAAACGGATGGGCAAGTTGTCCTCTTTACAAGAAAAATAGAACAATTTATCTACTCAAAGCGATTTTTTTGTTTAGCTAGAAGTATTGTCGGCACTTGGGACATTATCTTGTGGAAGATGACTTTTAGTGTACTCCTCTTTCATGTTCTCGCTCTCCGATACTCTTTTACTCTTGCTTTCTTTCACTCTGTTCATCGTTGTAAATTAAAAATAACTAGCAATAACATCTTGTTTTTACCGATACACTTTGACCAATCGATACTCTTTAATCAACTGATTTTTCATCTCGATATACTTTTTGACCGCAAAATTTCATAGTAAACCAGTTGAATTCCTACCATTTCTCACGCACCGAGGAATTCTCATGCTCTTTAGCTTCCTATAACTTTCATCTACCTCTATATACTTTGCAAAATTGGGCTTAACCATGAAAATATGTTTGATCTCATTTTGCAAAAAGAACAAGTTGTCAAAATATCTCAAAATGACTTTACCCGAGTAGGAGACCCTTGAGGTAAAGGTATGTTGACTCAGCTCTTTGGAATATACCCTAATTTTTGTTATCATAATCTTTTTGTGGCATCAAATTTTTCTTTCAATGCATGAATATCCGGTAAGCCTACTTCGATAATATCGTGTATTTGGCCCAAAATCTTGTGAATTTCCAAGTTCATATCTTGCAAAGTCGTCCTCCAAATTATTCATCATATTTCTTTTATTCAGGACTTTCTTAATTTGTAATATACTTTCAGCTCTCATCCCGAATTTTTTATCTCCTCAAGCTCTTCTCTATGTTTGCTATTCGCAAATGTGATAAGCTTCATGGCTTGAGCGGGCTTATCATCCAGCTTCTTCTTTTGTCCTTTGTATTTCTATTTGAGCTTTGCTTTGAGAAATTCTTTTTGTTCATAGATTATTTGGATTGAGGGCCATTGCAAATGTATGCCCTAAGTGATGTTATTCCAAAGATAATTCTTAATGTAGGGATATCATGCTCGTTGAGACTAACTGCATTTGTTGAAGAATATTTACCTATTCCTACAATATGTTGACCCTATGTTCATTTCCTTTAGAAGTGATTAAGGCATCTCGTTGGAAGTTTCAAGATTTTTGATGGTGCCTTTTAAGTTGATTATTTATTTATCTTTTATGGACATGTCTTCCATAGCCTTTACTATATCGACTTGTTTCCCCTATTGGATTTACTAGTGATGTTGATGAAGAAGTGGTAGAGATGTCTTTAGAAATCTAATTGACACTGTAGTTGCCAATACTCCTTTCAGAGTGCCAAATGTTCTACGATGTTGAGGGAATAGTTGTACTTACGGTTGGAATAACTATGGGAATGGAAAATTCTCGAGCTTTCTTCGATTTTCATTTTCTTGCATTAAAGATTCTATTTGGTTTTCCATCTCTTTTTATCCGGGGTTTCGTCATTTTCAAAATAAGTTGCATAGTTTCTTTCTCTCGTCTTTTCCCCGATGGACTTATTTTGCCTCGGGGTTCTCACTCGTGGCAATTTGAAGATGCTTTCTTAAGGCTGCAATATCATAATTCTTCTGCCTTATCAATTTTCTAGCAACTTCGGTGTTAGAAGGATCCGCTCCTATTTCAATTACCAAATCTTATAAGGATTTTATCCTCAAATCCTTGGCATGTAATGATGCCTTAGCCAATTTCATTTGAGTTTTCAAGTTGGATACAGTCTTTTGGAGCATGGTAGAACTCATTGTTTTGCTTACTACCTTTGAATATAACATTTATGATGCACTCTCGTGGAATTATATCTAATCTAGTTCATGAATAGTATCGGCATTTGCTCGCAAATTCTATCTTTCTATAGTCCGAGGCTGATTTTGGATGTGCTACCACCGGTTGGAGAAAAGACATGATCATTTAATTGGTTGAGCAATCAAATTCTATTACTAGTATGTCCTTATCTCATGGTTTTTCCTTCGAAGTTTAGAATAAACTTCATTCTTGATTTCTTCATTCTTCTCCTCGATTTGCTTGAACCTCTTCCCGAATATCAAAATCGGTTTCTTCGGTTTGTTTTTAGAAGAAGAGGAGCTTTTGTATCCATTTCCACTTCAACCATCTCTTTTCCTTTACCTTGTTCTTGTACTGCTTTCATTACGAGTTTCTTGGAGTGTTTCATTAACAATCATGGTGGCTTCATCATCTATTTGCTTGGTCATTAGTATCATCCACATCTATGACTCATTTTTTCTAGAGTAGTCATTTTGGCCTTTTTGTTGTAGACTATTTTGAATTTGTTTTCAATGATTGTCTAGGCCAAATATCCTTCTTCTTTCCTCGTCTATATCGGATACCTTCTGCTGGTTGGTTAACTATAACCACATGTGTCATCGTCCAAATTATCTCTTCTCGCATTTCTGATCATCATCAATTAAGGTATTTGCAACCCATTCCAATTGATTGGCATATATTTCAATTATTGGATTTGATTCATGCATAGAAATGGGGTTAACTTGCATTTGACCCACGAGGTTGTTTAGAATACCATGAGGTCATAGCTCAGTAGAAACTTTCCCTGAAATTTGAATGTCGATAGTTTGTTGGTTACCTCCTTCAAGGAATCTCTGCTGTTAACTATGAAAGAGCCAATTTGACTTTTCAATTTGAATTGACCTTTCTATATGGATGCTATAAAATTCCTGACATCAACATTTAGAATTTGTCTTAATTATTCTAAAGCAAAGATCCTTGTGGTTAGAAACTTTGGTAATTTGTATGGAGCCAAACTTGCACCATACACTTTGATTTATGTATGATTTTTATATAAATACCAATCAACCACTTTACACTTTTCGAGACAAGCTGTAAAATCCTTTGATATCTTCATTTATTCTTGGTGGTTCTACTTTATCCAACAAACTCGAGTAAGCGTGTCTCGATAAACAAGTCATTGAAATCATGTTAAATGTACTCAACGCTATTTTTTTCTTAGAAGAGAGGTCCAAAATATTATCGAAAGTGGTTTTCCCTCCATATCCATCTTTTGTAATGCAAAGGGAAAATTATATGCTTGAGAGAACAAGAAGAGATGTAACAGATACGAGGTATATCCCGAACACTCCATCAGGGTGTAATTTTATTAGCTAATAATGAATATTGTCAGCAATAAATTTGGCAAAGTCAAAAACCAATTCAAAGCTCGTTGTCCAGGGAGACAAAGTGGAGAGGAAGCCTAAGATGGAGGCATCTATGAATTCATCATTAAAATAGCCTAAAATAAATGACAAAGATGGAAATGACCCGTCTAGAGCCTTCAGGAAAATCAAAGGTATCATAAGGAGGATTCACCTTGGGAAGATTGACATGATTGGGCATGAAGTTTTGAAGGATTTCAAACTTCCTAGGGAAATCTAGGTCTAAATACATCCGAGTCAAGTCTTCAATTGAAAATGACGCCGCTCGTGGATCATGGTTTAGGTCGTAGCATGTCATTGATTGACTCGATGAGTTATGTAAAATAAGACCTCACTATCTTTGTTAACCATGCACCTTTGATTAGGAATATAATGCATCCGACACAACCTAATGAAATCTTGAGTAATATGGGTGATGGGAACCACATATTTAGGAAAATTGGAATCCCATACGACTATGTCATTTGCCACTTTATTTTTCAAATTTCTCCCGACACCGGCTATGCACTTCCCGTAAGATAAAATTCAAGAGTAACATCGAATTACGTAATCTAAGTAAATCAAAGGGATTTATTTCTTCGATGAGTGACAGGAGGTCAGTAAAGGTCCGACAACTTCGAGAGAATCGCTAGGGTTAAAACATGAGTAGGTTTATTTATTCGGGATGTTTTGGATTTGGAAGCTTGCTGAGGCAAGCTACGAGGTTTAAGACCTCCGAGCTTTTAGGGATTACCTGATTTTTAGTCCTTTTTTTGAAGTAATCGAACAAGATTAAACTCTTTGTTCGGCTTTTTTATGGAAGCAGGGAGGTCAATTAAGCTGATTTGGGAAAAACTCAGAATCCGGGCGAGGGTTTGTGAGGGAAAAAAGTAGATTTGTACGATGTAGAAGGTGAGAAAAGGGGTTTTCAAAGGTTTCTTTAGCAATTATAAGGTATTTTAACTACAAGAATATCTTTTGGATGGTTAAAACTCTTAATTAGGAAACGGCAAATTTTTGAAAATTTTTGACAGGGGTTTCCCTTGTTTCTTCAAGGTTTAAGTACTCTCGGATGGGTACTTTTTGGATTTTAATTTTAAGATAATTTGAAATTGTTCTTAGAAATTTGAAATTTGCAGTTCGAATTATTGAGAAATACCTTTGAACAGTATTGTTGCGATCGAACGAGTTTGCGAGTGGTACCGATCTTCAATCGGTTGCATTGGTTTGATATCGAACCTTGGGAGTTGTCGTTAGTAACTTTTCGCAGTGGAGATGATTTTAGGATGGAGAATTGGTTCAAAATAAGCTCATCAATGGTGTCCGTGATTGTTTCTCGGAGGGATAGGGTGCACGGTTATGAAAAATGATAAAAACTAAAGTTAAAAATTTAGTTTTATGGATCATGCGGAGTATTAATTGCGAGGCCAAGTTGACATGGCGGGAGTAGTTTTTCGTTTGAAAGAAAAACCGGTGATATTTTACGCATTGCTTTCAAGCAATAAGTGGTTTTTTAGCTTTAGCAATGCGATCCAATATAATGAAGACACATAGTGGGTGGCGGTTTCACAAAAACAACTCATTTCGCAAAATTTTTGGGCAACTTTGCACGATCAATTTAGAAATGCGATATGGGATCTACATCATCGGATCCGACTTGCGATGCGAATGGTCGGGATTTGATGCAAAGTTGCGGGTAAGTGCAGAGTGGGGCAGGGGCTTATAATAGTGGGCATTGATCCGATAAGTGGAGATCGACAACTTAGAATTAACTCGATAGGAAATGGTAGGGATGAGAAGGATTTATTGGGTTTATTTTGGATCATCGGGTTAAATGGATTCAAAGATCGAACGGTTATTACTTATCACGAGCAGTGAAAGGTGGGACATGAAGTCAATTGATCACGTTACACATGAATCATTGGATTGTAAATGGGATGATGATTGGATGGTTGGGGTTCAACGCGATGGGGAGATGAGCGGGAGCCCGGGGATAGGATTATCACATAAATTTTAAACCATTAGATCTAAGAGCCATGGAAGATTGGATGGTTGAAAATTACTCCGATGGAACTACGGATATGGGAAGGTTTATATATAAAAAGGATTTATATATTGAATAAAGTGGACGAGGAGGGGTTTAAAAAGGGTTTAACCAAGGTAAAAACTGTTGTAAAGGAATATTTATCTGAAAGTGGAAAATGTTAAGGTTTTAACCTTGGGGTTAAGGGTAATTGGGAAAGGGGATGTATTAAACGAGGGGGATGGGTTTTGCAAAGTTTGGTTTAAATTAAACTTTGGGAATTTTTTTTTGTTTTAAACATATATGAAACATGTTTAATGCTTTTTTTGTGTACTTTTATTATATAGTTTCAGATTTGTCAAAGGTCTCAAACTATAGGGGGAGAGGGGAAATATTTTTATGGGTAGTTTTCACATCAAAGGGGTAACTTCGGGATGTTTTTTCAACATGTGCTTAATATCTTTAACACAAAAGCATATATTAAATGGGTTTTTGGGATATTAAATAAAAGGGAACTATATTGATAAGACTAGGATAATTAATAAGGAGTTAATAAAATATATTAGGTGTTAATATGAAAAAGGGAAAAGTGAATACTCAAAACATACAATTATAACCAATAAAAGTGAAGATCAAAGCAAAACTTGCATTTATGATAATTTCATCACTTCTACTTAGGATAAAATGTCATTTTTGAGGGTTTTTATACTTCATAAGATGTAGGAAGTTAATCAAATGGGGATTAGAGCATCATTAAGTAAAAAATGAGGTTTTTTACTTATGATTTTTCCCCGGTAAATGAAGGGATGAATGGAAAATAATGTGATTTGTGGGATTAATAAATAAATTTAACTTTTTTAACTAATCAACCATAGAGCCTTAGGTACGGTCCCAACGAAGTGAAGGAAATGCCTTGAGCCTTTCGATGTTGGTAGTTTAGAATGATAAATGGCTATGGGGAAGGGAAGTTAGTTATTATCACTACGGTGAATAATATTTACAATGATGCTTCTCACCTTCTTCTACCTACCCAATTTAACTACTAACAATTTTTTTTCTATTTTTTATTAGGTGCATTTGAGCTAGTAACCTTTGCAACATTTATTCTTTCTAAAAGCAATAAAACTATCTAATTCTACACTTATTTTTATCCAAGAATCCAGTTAAACCTGTTGGATTCACTTATTCTCTACCTAACTACCAAATTGTCATGATTAAACTGAATGACAATTCTTTATTCTCTATCTACAACAAGTAAAATTAAAACATGACAAGTCAAGATTAAATTGCTTAACTCATCATGGATTATGGTATTTATCGACACTCGCCATAATCAATCGTAAAAAGGTAAAAGTAGTGGCATTTAGGCTTGCACACTTTCATGTTTTATTCATCTTTTTCTTTTGGGGTCTATTATTTTTTTATAGGTACTTTGATTGTTCTTTTAGGACTTTTTTACCCTCTTTTTGATTTTTTTGATTTTTTTTGATATTTATTTTTTATTTTATTTTTTACAAAATATGGGAATACAACTTGCGAAGGAAAAAGTATGTACATATTTACAATATTATCATTAGTCAAGTCAAAATTATGAATCCTATATTTATAGGTTACTAACACAACCGATGGTTTCTCCAAGCCCTTCGACTTACTCTTATAAATTATTACAATCTGGATGCCTAACTGAAATTCTCTCGACAATCTACATATGTTGGAAAATAATATTGGAAATATTTTTTCCCCTCACAACAACCGGATCTAGCCCTCTCCGGAAAATTCACACTTCCAAAATTATTCACACAACTAGACTGAAAATGTAGCCTATCACGCTAGAGATAAATCAATCTACTCGGATCACTTCTAGATAGGCCATCACGACCTTCTCTTCCTCTAGATATGATTCATTCTTCCTCCCGGGATGTAGATTTGGGAGCATGCACTTCGCTCTAGATCCCGCACTCACACTTTCTTGAAAATTGGGAAACTTGCACTATAGATTATTGGTCTCCCCGATGGATAATTTGGCCTCGCTTTCCTTGATCCGGAAACTAGAAAACCCCTTGAGAATTTATCCGAAAAATTCTCCCCGCCGCAAAACACCTATTTCTCTCTTTCCCTAACTCGAACTCTATCCTCACATAATATTTCACATTGGCTTACTCAATCTTCCTTGATCACACTAATATCTCCGATGCAACTGATGATTTCTCCAAACCCTTCAACCTCGCTCTTATAATCTCTCGTTGAGACTTACATGACAAATATTTAATCTCCATTGACGACTAAGATCAATTATACTTCATCAATACAATTCTATAGATAGATATCGAACATCCTTAATTATTTATCTTTAATTTACTACTTTTCCCAATTTATATTTAGGAAATAATTTAATTATGGAAAATTAATTTAATTAAGGTGTTTCCAAATCTTATCTCACGAAACCATTTCTAGGTTTTAGAGATATCATCTTCATTAGCCTCTTATCATCATCGAGAGACTAGAACACCCGTATGATGCTACAAAAACTAACACTCCCTCTTAAATCACCAATATTTAATCTCCATTAATGACTAAGATCAGTTATACTTCATCAATACAAGTCTCTAGAGAAATATCAAACATCCTTAATTATTTATCTTTAATTCAATACTTTTCCCAAGTTAGATTTAGGAAATAATTTAATTATGGAAAATTAATTAATTAAGGTGTTTCCCTAATCTTATCTCACGAAACCTTTTCTAGGTTTTGGAGATACCATCTTCCTTAGCCTCTTATCATCATCGAAGACTATAACACTTGTTTGATGCTATAAAAACTAACACTCCCTCTTAGCGAGGAAGGTGTTATACACTATAACCATATATAAACTAACTAGTTTTGTGAGAACATCCCATAGCTGTACTAAACCATGATGTTGGTGTATGAAATATATGATACAAATGGCTCTCACTCGTCCACTAAGCTACTCCATAAAATTTTACTTACCCGTCATCGAACATTGCTAAACCAATCTCAAATCTCACACTACTTAAGCCTCTACGTTGTTTCTTCTATGTTTCCACTACATTGTATTACATCTTTGTTGTTACTATCACCGCAACTATGAACTGAACTACTAACCTCATATCACACCGATGATGATTTTATACGGCCACTATTCTATTGCAACCATTGCAACGAGTGTGTTATGATGTAGTGACCTCTCAAAATATGAAGTGTTGAGATTTCATAGGGTTTCTTCCTCTAATGCTAGACTTGCTCTCGAGTCTTTTCTTATTTTCTTACAGCCAAGAATCTCTTCTACAACTCACATTCCTACCCGAATGTCGACTCAAATGCATAGTTATGTTGTGGGGAAAAATCAATCTTTTCTCCTGAAACCCTTTCCAATAGAAAATATTCCTCTTTTCTACTTACGGAATCTACTCGCTATTCCTTCGATCACCTCTGAGATACCGACACATGATATTTAGCCTCTATATCATGAATTGGTTGACTATCTCTAACTAAAATTATTTCCTTGCTCTCTCGCAATTTCGGACAATTTTCACTTCCTCCCTTGGCTTTATCTCGCGTAATTAGCTCGACCTACTTTCCTCCTTTAGAAAGTTGGAAAACTCTCTATTTGGAACCGTGCCTTGCTTTCTCGCAACCGAAAAATTCACACCCTGCACGTGTCATTGCAACTAGTTCCCGAAATTATCTCGAGTACTCGATCGCAATTTTATATCCGGTTGTATCCTCGCTAACACCGAACTCGTGTACCTCCCTGTATCATGACTATTCATCCTTCTACTTTAACATTGTGGACTCTCGTAGAAAAGGAACTTATCCATGTTAACTCTATACAATTAGTATATTTGATCTACTCATCAAGCCAACCATGGCTAGATTTAGACCTCTTTCCTACTCCTCCATGACCCTACACAATATGGCACATTGAAGTCTCATACTCCTCCTCCTCCTCCCCGGATTTGGTGTTGATAAATCTCCTTTTGAGTCTTGTCCCTATATGAGACACTTATTCACTTTTCAACTCGCACTAGAAAAATCACACTCCCTTTTTCACATATCTTCAGCAATTGAAATTCAATGTGGTTCCTAGATCTACTTTTTTGGTTAACTCACATGACCTCTTCTAGAAATCGCATACACCTACCTCTAGAAAATTGCAAAAATATGTCATACTCAAGTAAAACTAGAGAATTTTATCTCAATCCTCCAATGATCTAGGTGGATATTGGTGGCCACCCATCTATTCTATTTGAGCCCCCACCATCGGTTCTTTCAGTTTTTTAGTTTCGACACAACTTACTATTTTTAGCATTTTTTCGGGTCCCTGGACTTTTAGAGCCATTTTGAGGCCCTAAATGACGTTTTTTGAGAAAACCGGGAGCAACATGGGTCCATGGACCGATGTTTCTCACATAAAAAGTTATATTCATCGGATAGATCTTTCTAACAAGGTATGATGTGCATCAAATGAGGATCATATGCCAAAGTTACGTCCCTCAGGGAAGTTGAAACACCAATTTACCCAAACGAGGCCCATAGTTTTGGTGCTTCATCTCCTATGGTTAGTATCATGATTGTCTAGCTTTTTTCATTTCCTCTCAATAATAAATAGGCCCCTCGAGCCTCATTGTAAAATGGTTCGGAGGCATGTAGCAACCACATCTCTTCTCGAGAGATAAGCTACAAACTCCACTAACCGGTTTATTTCCATTATGTCACGTAAGCATATTTTCGTTAGTTGATATTAATGAAATGAAGTATTATTTCCACTACATGTTTGTGTTTATGTCTATTTTATTTATTGCATTCTTGCATAAATCCGGGATCGATGGTATCGTAGCGGTCTACTCTTTCTCTATTTTTATTGCATGCCCACAACGAGGTCGGGGGTATAAGGAGTTAGGCTCGATATGGTTGAAGCCTCGCAAGATCAACCTCGCAAACCCCGTCGACACCGCTATGGTAGAAGAAAATAAAGACGAGGGAGCAGGGAGATCCTCTCAAAATATTGCTCGAGGAGGCGCTCGAGAAACAAAGGAATGTGATGATGGATAACTTTGCTCGGATTCTTCAACGCCTACCCACCTACAGTGCATTTGCATCCAACAACCACTGCGAGGTGTAAACGCCATAGATAGATGGTTTTCATTTTCTTGAAGGATATTTCTCGTTCCATGATTTCTCCAACCAAGAAAAGATTATTTTTGCACTCCTTAAAGCCACCTCCCATTTCAAAGACGGTGGGAAACCTACGCAGAGCAAAAGGATGAGGGGGAACCCTCTTTGTTCTCGGTCACACCCACTTGAAATTCATTACGAGATGGCATCAAGGAATAATATTACCCCGTGGGGAGCTATGACGACAAGTACATCCAATGGACCACGCTATGGCGATGAAAAGGGATCAAGATGTGCACAAATTGAAAAAAAATTTCCATACCTTGCGCACAAGTTGGGTATTAAAGATTCGAGAGACATTTTGTGCTCAAATCTTATGACTACCTAGAGACACATTCAGGAGGAAATGGAGCTTGTTGGTTAAAATATATGAGTTATTTATAGCTTCCAACATCAAATTATCAATCCAAGACTCGTAAGCTTTGAGGCACAAGGGCAGCAACACGAGTATTAGAGCATTTAATCTACACTAGGGTGCAAAATTAAGTTGTTGTTTTAAGTGCGAATGGAAATCTAAAGTACGGAATCGTTGCCTAATTTTAATCACAAAAAGGATGATCTTTAACTATTGGTAAAAAAGTCACTACCAACTATTGCAAGGTTGTAAAAAGAGTATCATTAACTACAAAAGAATCTACTATCATCAACACTCTACTTCCATGGAATCATATATTGAATTTACTCATTAATTCATAACACACAACTAGGTAAGGAATCAATTCACTCTCACTCTCCTTACCTGATTATCCAATAAACACAAAACCAAATCAAAATCACTACTAAGACTTAAAGAACTCATTTACTAAATTTTCAAGAACTCATTCACTAAACATTAAAGAATTCTCTCACCAAAAAATTTAAATAAATCACTCACTAAACCTCACTTCTTACTTGATTTAAGCATATGAGAAATCATTCTTTTAATCAAGGAAATTTTAATCTTCAACTATGAAATGCTTGCTACAAGTGACTTTTATAACTCAAAACTTTAAAGCTAAACAAAGAAAATCATAAAACATTAACTTATCATGGCAATGGAATCACACTAACTCACTAACTACAAAATGATTATGAACTATTTACAAAATTATAACCATGTCAAATGAAAGAAAAAATTAAGTTAACACACTTTGATGCTAATAGAAACAAATAATCCTATTTAAAATATGAACACTAGAGCTAAATCCGAGGTCTCACCAATCAACAATTTTTGACTTAATAAAATTTTTTTTGCATATCTCTATTCATTCACACACTAGCTAAACTCAATGCAAAAAAACCTCAAACACATGTTATCTTAATAAAACTCAAGAAATAAAATATGGAATTGTCACCATTAAAATAAAACTCATAAAAAAAAAGAAATGAATCCTAGTTAACACTATCTCAATAAAACTCGGGAAATAGAATTTACTATCATAACAAAACTCGAAAAAACTATATCCTCTAATGAACATTACCATAATAAAAGCTGAAAGAATCTAATCTCAAATAAGAATCAAGAAATCAAATCACAACTGAACTCATATACGGAGCTTGCTTCTACGAATTTTTTTTCTCTGGATACATCAAATGAAGACTCCTCACATCGCTCACATTCATACATTAGCGGCATAAAAAAATCTTAGGGGTCGAGAACTTAACTTGGCATACGAGATTGGGTGCTAATTAAAGGATGGTTTGGAAATCACACAACAGATTGTTAATGCACTCTTCTCTGAAACAACGATCTACATAATAGAGGAATGGTAGAATTATCACAAACAAGACACAAATTTGCAATCACATTCACACTTGTGCTAAATGCGAAAGGTAAATGTATAGGGGGGAGCCTGTTTCAGTACGTGGTGGGCACTATGCCACTTCCTAGAACAGAGTTTAACTAACTCGGATCACACACAAATTAAACATGAATCTTCCATATACAAATGAAATCACACTCGTAATAAAATTGACTAATCGCTTACAATCATATGGAAATTAGAGATTCCATTGATAAAATGATCAATTATGAAAAATACAAATGCTTTTCTTCGTACTGTTTCTATCAATGTCCGATCGCTGTCTGCTACTTCGAGTCCATCCCCATACATAGAAATCATATGGCTTTATACCAATAAACCACTACATAACAAATAAAATCCATAAAAAGACACGAAGGCTTAAATTATACAAAAAATATTCTTGGAATTCGATCATGGCATGGAGGGAGGAACCGCTTCCTTATTTGTAGCATAACAGGCCATCAAAACCGTGGCCAAAACAGCAAATCTGGATTTTGTACTTAACATGTCGTCGTAACATTCCCCCGACCATACCTCTCTCATAATGACAAATTTTGTCGAACGATTTCACGGGTTATGTGAAAGGGGTATTTTTAACAAAACCCATGTCTTGGATTTTTCAGTTTCGATCACATAGCCTCGAAATTGTGATTCAATCTAACTCGTTTTTATATTTTACAAATCTAGCTTTTTCATGACTTTTTTAAACGCGCTTTCAAAGATCGGTATCGTAACGTGTAGACCAAATTGAATCTGGAGAAACAATTTTGTATCTAGATAATAGGTTATATTTGTGACAACCCACTTTTCTAGATTTCCCCATATTCACTTCCAGCTACATGGAAATAAAGGTCAAGCTTGGGAGTTTGGAAAGCTGCCATTCCGTAATTAAACATACTTTTGCATTTTGTACTTAAGAATTGCCTTATAAATCAGTCAATGGGTCCTTAATAAAAACCTTCATTAGTAAGTCATTAGTAAATCATCTCTAATCATATAAAATATGATAAAACTTAATGATAATCAACCACGAGACATATGACATGTATTTGGTGATAAGTTGAGGAATTATGGTACAAAATGAGTTACAAACATAGGGATTTAGGGTATGAATTGTGATATTGCATGATGGAAAAATGAGCATATTCGAAGCCCAAAATCCCCCCCCCCATGTCCGAGGTTTTGCATGTCCTCATGCAAAAAAAATATTTTGCTCATTAACATATTCTTAACATTGCTTTACAAATGGTGGTTCTTGTGAAACAACATTGCTTGAATATTTGGAGGTGCTTGGTTCTTGTGGAGAAACACTCTCTACATTAACATATAATAATTTATCGAGCACTACAAATTGAGGACAACAAAGGGATGGATGAGGAGGATATGATGGGTGAAATGAGGTGGTAATGGAGATGGTGACTAGGTGCTTGCATACTTTTTTCTTCATAAGACCAATGTTTATAGGTGGTTTCCTTTATCATGTCATGGTAGTAATGACTTCATCCAATGAATGGAATGCTTGGAGAAGACACTATAGAGACTTGCCTTTATTAATGCACCATAAGGATTTTTCTTTTAACATGGTCTTGTAATCAAAGTATAAATATTTTTTACTATGAGTGGTGAATGGAAGGAAAATAGAAGGATAATGATTTATGAAAGATGAAATGTGTGGAATGAGAAGTGGTGAATCATTAAGCTTCTTTAACCTTATAATGAATTAGAGGATCATAAGCCAAATTTACCTCAATTTTTACCTTTACCATGATGATAGTTGTAGGATGAAGTAGAGGATGGAATGGTCGGAAGTATGGATATAAAGATGAAATGAAGGCTAAATGTCACCGTTGATCTGATCTCATCAAGAAGGATGAGATGAAGGCTAAATGTCCTCTTCTATCCCCCCTCATTCCTAAGAATTTGCATATAATCATGCAAAGAAATGAGGGAAGGTGACAACTACTACAAATGAATGGCCAGATCGCTATATGGTACCCTTTATTGAAATAGGTATACTAATAAAAAGGAAAATGGATATGTTGCTACAAGGAACCAAACTATTGCAAATAGAAACGTCGCTACAAAAACACTACTGCTTGCAAACTTGTTGAAATATCAAAACAAATAGTCTTCAACTGCTACACACCCATGTGCAATCTTTCATATGTGAACCAATGGAGTCGATGTTGAACATAAGCAAGAATCATCATATCATCGACCATTAAGGAGGGTCATTAACCAATGCGAGATATCCCACATTTGATGTTAATGGGAATCGAGGCACTAGGTACATTCTACTAGCCATGAATGTATTTTTTCGAAGTCAAATGGATCGAAGAATTCATCTTCCAAGAATAATTGAAATATTTTCTTTAGAAGATGACAAGGATACACCGCCATTGAGTTATGCGAGCTCCCGGGTGTACCTTATCTAACACTAACCTTGATCCCCGCGGATAATTTTTCGATGTCGATGGGGCAAGGTTTGTTGGAAGGTGGGCCTTAAGGAATGCCACATCAACCAACATGAGTACATACATAGTAATTTGAAGGACTCATACAAATTTACAAACTTTATTGGGAACTTTGCTCGCCGTTACTTGGTTTTCAAGCAAAGTCCTTGTCCCAGCCATGCTTGACACACCTTTGGGTTTTCACAAAAGGACTTATTTTTTCTCTTTACTATTTTCATTTATTTATTTACAATGCAAAAAGAAGTCACCCTTCAGGTGAAAGAGTACTTCCAATGAAGCCATGTGCATATAAGCTACAAATATACATTCATGATCAGATTTAACATATAAGCTTTAAAGTGCACATGACCATGAAAATCCAATAGACGTAAATGATATGACAAAAAGAGTTTTAGAGGAAAATGATGATTTGATTGAATTGTTTGGAACCAATTTTCAATGTAGTCATAGTGGTCTTGGTCCATTTCTTGATTTGGGCCATGTTTCACATCCTCTTCTTCCATGTCATGCATATTGTCCTCCTTAAGGTAAGTAGTCCATTGAGTACAATCTGGATCTGGTGATAGAAATGGAAGGAGCTCCTTGACCTCGGGTTCAAGTGGATGTTCTCTATTGGTTGTGGTGCATGATTCATCTATCTCCTTAGATGATTGGCCAGGGAAATCAAAAGAGACTTCCAAATCCTCTTGTGGTGGTGGAGAAATGGACAAGTTATTCACTTTGTTGTCAAGAGGTTCTCTTCTTGAGAAGCGAGATCAAGATCCCAACATTTCGCTAGGACTTGAGAGAGTCCATTCATACTCATTTTCATCTTTAAGTCCATCTCGGATGTTTAATAGTCCCTATCTCCACACAACTATTAGTAACGAGGGTTCTTACGACACCCCAAAAATGTTTTATCTTTTAAAGAGCTTGAAATTTTAATGAATTAAAAACTACTAATTGCAATAAAACATAGCAAACTTGAACTCCTCACTTACTTGGACCCCTGTTGTCACCAAGTTATCCTTTCACACAAGTTATTCCATTAGAAATAAAACTCACTTGCAGAAATGAAACACACTTTGCATGAGAATAAAACTCACTTGCATAAATGAAACACACTTTGCATGAAACGAAAGGAATGACCGACTTTAGAGCAACCCCACAACAGATGGGATGTGTGGGCTCTTCCTACAAGCCTTACCATTTTTTTTCCCTCCCCCCAAGCGTCCTTGGACAACCAAAATTTGGAGCAACCCCACTATAGTGGATGCATGGCTCTTCACTCACATCTTACCATACACTCTCTACCCTTTGGTTGTCCTACAACTAACACACACACAAAAAAACTTGTGAAAGAAACTAGGCTCTAATCCCTTTAGCACCTCCCCCGACAACAATGCCAAAATTTTTGGTTAAAATATATGAGTTATTTATAGCTTCCAACATCAAATTGTCAATCGGGACTCGTAAACTTCGAGGCGCAAGCGCGAGAAACACAGTATTAGAGCATTTAATCTACACTAGGGTGTGAAATTAAATTGTTGTTTTAAGTGGAGAATGGAAATCTAAAGTACGGAATCATTGTCTACTTTTAATCACAAAAAGGATGATCTTTAACTATTGGTAAAAATTCACTACCAACTATTGCAAGGTTGTAAAAAGAGTATCATTAACTACAAAAGAATCAACTATCATCAACGATCTACTTCCATGGAATCCTATATTGAAATCACTCATTAATTCATAACACACAACTAGGTACTGAATCAATTCACTCTCGCTCTCCCTATCGATTATCCAATAAACACAAAACCAAATCAAACTCACTCAATAAGACTTAAAGAACTCATTTACTAAATCTTCAAGAACTCATTCACTAAAAATTAAAGAATTCTCTCACCAAAACTTTAAATAAATCACTCACTAAACCTCACTTCTTACTGATTTAAGCATATGAGAAATCATTCTTTTAATCAAGGAAATTGTAATCTTCAACTATGAAATGCTTGCTACAAGTTACTTTTATAACTCAAAAATTTAAATCTAAATAAATAAAATCATAAAAACATTAACCTATCATGGAAATGGAATCACACTAACTCACTCGATTACAAAATGATTATGAACTATTTACAAAATTAGAACCATGTAAAATGAAAGAAAAATTTAGTTAACACACTTTGATGCTAATAGAAACAAAGAATCCTATTTAAAATATGAACACTAGAGCTAAATCTCAAGTCTCACCAATCAACAATTTTTGACTTAATAAAAAAAATGCATATCTCTATTCATTCACACACTAGCTAAACTCAATGCAAAAAAAACCTCAAACACATGTTGTCTTAATAAAACTCAAGAAATCAAATATGAAATTGTCACCATTAAAATAAAACTCATAAAAAAAAAGAAATGAATCCTAGTTAACACTATCACAATAAAACTCAGGGAAATAGAATTTAATATCATAAAAAAACTCGAGAAAACTATATCTTCTAATGAACATTATCATAATAAAACTCAGAGAATCTAATCTCAAATAAGACTCAAGAAATCAAATCACAATCGAACTCATATATAGGCCTACTTCTACAAATTTTGTTTGCTGGACTAAATATCAAATGAAGACTCCTCACATCACTCACATTCATACATTGGAAACATCAAAAATCTCAGGTGAGAACTTAACTTGGCATACGGGATTGGGTTTTTAATTAAATGATGGTTTGGAAATAACACAATAGATTGTTAGCTGCAATCTTCTCGAAAACAACAATCTACATAACGAGAGGAATGGTAGAATTATCACAAACAAGACACAAATTTGCAATCACATTCACACTCGTGCTAAATTTGAAAGGTAAATGTATAGAGGGGAACTCGTTTCTAGGTTGTGGTGGGCCCATGCCACTTCTTGGAACATGTTTAACTAACTCGGATCACACACGAATTAAACATGAATCATGCCATATACAAATGAAATCACACCTGTAATAAAATTGACTAAATGCTTACAATCATCTAGAAATTAGAGCTTCCATTGATAAAATGATTAATTATGAAAATAAAAATGCTTTTCTTCGTCCGATTCTATCAATGTCCAAATCATTGCTACTACTTCTAGTCCATCTCCATACATAGAAATCATCGGGCTTTATACCAATCAACCACTACATAACAAATAAAATCCATAAAAAAGACATGAAGGCTTAAATTATACTACAAATCTTCTTGGAATTCTGATCATGGCATGGAGGGAGGAACTCGCTCCTTATTTGTAGCATAATAGGCCATAAAAAATCGTGGCCAAAATAAGCAAATCCGGATTCTCGCACTTAACATGTCTTTGTAACATTTCCCAGACCATACCTCTCTCATAACGACGAATTTTGCCGAACGATTTCTAAGTTATGTGAAAGGGGGGTATTTTTAACAAAACCCATGTCTTGGATTTTTTAGTTTCAATCACATCGCCTCACAAATCGTGATTCAATATGATTGTTTTTATATTTTACAAATGCGGCTTTTTCACGATTTTTTTAAACTTCTTTCAAAGATCCGATTTGTAACATGTAGAACAAATCAAATCCGGAGAAACAAATTTGTGTCTAGATAATAGGTTATATTTATGACAACCCACTTTTCTAGATTTCCCGGATTCACTTCCGGCTACATGGAAATAAAGGTCAAGCTTGGGTGTTTGGAAAGCTGTCATTCCGTACTTAAAACATACCTTTTGCATTCACGTACTTAAGAACTTCCTTATAAATTAGTCAATGGGTCCTTAAGAAAAACCATCATTATTAAATCATTAGTAAATCATCTCTAATCGTATAAAAGATGATAAAAAATTAATGATAATCAACCACGGGACATATGACATGTATTTGGTGATAAGTTGAGGAGTTATGGAACATAATGAGTTACAAACATAGGGATTTAGGGTATGAATGGTGATATTGCATGATGGAAAAAATGAGTATATTCAAGGCCCAATAAAAGTTCCTCAACATTACCTACGCTTAACATGATTAGTAGCATGGGATGGCTTAATTAATCCATTGTCTAAAGGTGATATAACGCTTTAAGATATAAGAAAATGTATCGGGGTTCATCGCGGTCCAAAAAGATAAGAGAGTTCAAGTGAACTCAACCTTTTTTTGAGTGCTAGCATTAAAATAACTTCGACGATCAACCCCTTTACACATTAGGAAGAAGGAATGCCCCCAACTTATAGCATTAGATCGAATGCAAGGAAGAGAGGGCTTGGCTTCAAATATAACATTTTCACGAGCATTCAGACAACATTGTTAGAATATGCTTTTACTTGCTTAAATCATGCTTACTCAGTATTGCACTCTCTTCTCTTTTTGGACTGGGATGAACCCTCATACATTTTCTTATATCTTACAGCTTTATATCACCTTTAGATGTTGGATTCATTGTTTTCCCATGTTATGCACCAAGGTCGACAATTTAAGCGGAAAAAATGAGACTTTGGATGCGAATGCGCGAAGCCGGGGAAAGGCACCAGAACCACATGAGGGGTAGAGCCAAAGCGGGGCGACAGATCGGAAACCACAAATCCAAAGAAGGACAGAGGGAAGTGGTGTGAATTTCATAACAGCCCCACTCACAGCACAAACGAGTGTCGGGCCAAACAGTCTTTGGTGGCCGAACTAAAGGCACCTGAATCATATGCATGTTCTGATCATGAGCCAGAAATAGAAAAGGGAGATGAAAAAGGGAAGAATATCATTGATGCGGACCCCAATGCCATTGTTTCCACCACCAAGCTCCATAGGGGGAGCATCTCAAGGATCCAGAGGAGGTGGAGCGCCTCTTCCATTCGCAGATGTGGGTGAAGGGTTCTCCACTGCAATTTTTTGTCGATAGCGAAAGCAAAAAGAACCTCATTTCAGCAAAGGTCGTGAAGCGGCTCGGCAGACCGACCATAGCACACCCAGGGAGATATCTATGCACCTGCCAACAGTGTTGCCTTCCGTACAACATCAAGCCATTCATAAATGAGGTATTGTTTGATGTTGCTCCTCTTGATGTAGCTGATGTATTATTGGGCCAACCATACTTGTGGATGTGACATTCTATGTATGAGTCCCAGCAGCCTTCTTCCATCTCCTTGACTATTGCAAAACAACGGTAGATTGTTTCCCAAACCGGGAAATTTGGTTTCCTTACAACTCTCCACAGGGCCTCGAAATAGGGGCTCCCTTCACGGTACGGTAGATGGAAAAATCCATGGAGGAATATGAGAAAATTTTCTCCTTCCAGACGAAGTTCTTTTACCTTTGTTAGGACAAACTCCATCAATCTCCAGAAGAGCACATCGTCGCCTAATATTTCCATACCTCATGCGATTACATAGAAAAAATCCACACATGTGCTTTCTGAAGAAACCAAATTTATTGAATGCATCTTAAAGGTCCGCTAGCATGTCCATGACATCTTGGACAAATCCAATACCAAGTTCAACAACCTAATGCAATGGGGACCATTGCTTCGTAAGGAGGGATGAATGATCTAGGTGTATATTGGTGGCCACCCACCTATTCCATTTGAACCCCCACCATTGGTTCTTTTAATTTTTCAGTTTCGGCACAACTTATTATTTTTAGCAGTTTTACAGGTCTTGAAATTTTGGAGCCGTTTTGAGGCCCTAAACGATGTTTTTTAGAAAAAATGGGAGCAACATGGTCCATGGATCAATGTTTCTAACATCAAAATTTGTAGTCCTCGAATAGATATTTCTAACGAGGTATGGTGCGTGTCAAACAAAGATTGCATGGCAAAGTTACGTCCCATGGAAGTTGAAACACCAATTTACCCAAACGGGGCCCATAGTTTTGGCACTTCATATCCTAGGGTTAGGTTTTTGGTTGTTTAGGGTTTTCCATTGTCTCTCAATAATAAATAGGCCCTCGAGCCTCATTGTAACACAGTTCAGAGGCCTGTAGCCGCTACATCTCTTCTCAGAGATAAGCTACCAGTACCCTAGCTAGATTATTTCCATTATGTCTGTAAGCATATTTTTGTTACTTGATATTAATGAAATTAAGTATTACTTCCACTGCATCTCTGTGTTTATGTCTATTGCTGTATTTTATTGTGTTCTTGCATAAATCCAAATCATCCAACTGACCAATCGATTTGGAAATTCTTGTTTTCCTCTGTAGAAACAAGCTCAAACTCTTCTTCGAACTCACACCCCTCTACCTAAAACTTGCAATGGATCTTACAACCTACACTAGATCCTGGGATTTGTAGTGATCATTAAGAGATGTTACTGGAAAATAGATATTATGAATATATTTCCTCCTTTGATCTCTGAATCTATTCAAACCTTCTCTAGAAAATAAATCTAACATCTGAAAATGAAATTATTTCCTCATATATGCTAACTAGGTAATTTGGCTATTCAATTTGCTTGCTTTAGTCACATTTTGTACAAAATCGACCTTTTTATGACTCTAAAAATACTAAAGAATGAAACTGGAAATCTATTTCTATTTCCGGCAACTCACCCCACCTTCTCTCTACTACATCCACTCCCCTTAGAATGTGCAGATCTACTACTACACTTGCCTCACGTGTCTTTCCCAGAATTCGCTTTGCCTATTGCTTCTATGGGTAACTCACTCTACCTCTAGAAATTCCTTCTCTGGAATCCGGCACACACACTGATAACCATGAAACTCGTACTGACTGGATTGACAAGTCTACTATGACCTTCTGCTACTAGAAATCATGGATCTCCTCCTAAAAACTAGAAACTAGAAACCCTTTGAAAAAATATGGAAATATCCTCTGTGTGATTTTCTCTTCTTTCCCAACATAGATCTGCAACTACAACCCTTGCTATAGATCTATTTTTCCAAAATCTACTATGTAAATCAACTGATATGCTCTCCCAAATTGCTTCCTGACCATTAGAGGAATTTTTCAAGTATAAAACAGGCCTCCTAAGGAAATTATAAAATAATAATGGAAATAATAAAATAATAGTGGAAATAATAAAATAATATTAGATTACATTATCAGATTTTAGAGGGAAAAAGAAAAAGCTACTTTTTCAACTCGTATTTTCAAATTATCTCCCCATGGGTTTACTCAAATTTTGAGCAGGAAAACTTGTTGGATGTAGAATTTGATTCTTCATCCCAGGAGTACCCATGTTGCATACTTTTAATGGACCTTGCTACATGGAAAATTAGAAATGCATGAAAAATGTGATTGCAATCATGTTTTTTCACGTATTAATCATTTTTCGTGTAATAGGGTCCATAGAAAGTATGAAATAATGGTACTCCTTGGATGAGGAATTAAATTCTGCATCCAACGAGTACTATCACTCTAAATTTGAGTAAAAACTTACGGAGATAAGTTGAAAAAGTAATTTTATCATTTTAATATTTTATAATCCTTTTACATTTTAACTCCAAAAAATGGTGAATCATCCCCCATGGTTGACATCATCATCTTGAATCGTATTGGTTCTTTTAAAGTTTATTTTGGATGTACATTTTTCTTAGGAGCCCCATTTTAGACCTCAAAATTTCTCTAATGAACCACACTACATGAAAACTCTGCTTCTAAGAAAATCAAACTCTTCCTGTACTCTGCCTATAGAAATCAATTTATGCCTACCAATTCGCACTCTTGGACTGGCCTGTGCAGATTTGAATCTCGTGCTTCAAATATCCCTTTGAAGCTACACGATATACTGATTTTTCGCCTCTGAGTTTCAGATATGATCAATAATTCTCTCATACCATGTGAAATTTCCACGAATGCTCCAATTGGAAATTATTCTCCTAACTGAAAGTAGTTTATTTTTTTATGAAAAATATAAAATAATTCACTGATGCATTCTTCACAAATAAAATATTTTGCGGAAGATAAAATTGAATAACTGAGAAATAGATTCACACGCATAATAATGGCACAATAATTTTTGGACTAATAATCTTAGGAAAAACCCTGAAGGGAAAACCAGTGTAGCAGATGAGGGTTTATTTATTATTATGTAGCAAATATGGAGAACTAAAATTTATATTCCTAACTAGAAATCATATAGTAATCTATTTGAACTAGAATAATTTCGGAAATACTTTTCCATCACAACAACTAGATCTGGCCCTCTCTAGCAAATTCACACTTTGTAACTTATTCACACAGTTGAAGTAGAAATGCACACTATTTAATGGATATGAATCAATATACTTTTGGATCACTTCTGGATGAGTCATCCTTCCCTTCTCTGTTCTTGGATATGATTCTCTCTACCTCTGGGACGTAGATCCAAGATCCAACACTTCATTCTAAATCTTGCACTCTCACTTTCTAGGAAACTGACCAACTCGCACTACAGATTTTCAACCTCCCTACTGGATCATTCGACCTCCCTTTCCTTGACCTGGAAACTGAAAAACCCCTTGATAATTTCTTTAGAAATTCTTCCTACTGTAAACCCCTAGTTATCTCTTTCCCTAGCTCAAACTTTAGCCTCACATCATATTTTGCACAGGGCTGCTCAATCTTCCTTGATCACGTTGATCTCTATAATGAAATTGATGATTTCTCCAAGCCCTTCAAATTGCTCTTATAATCTCTCGTTGAGACTTCAACAACCACAATTTAATATCCATTGATGGCTAAGATCAATTATAATTCATTGATAAAAGTCTCTAGAGAAATCTCGAACATCCTTAAATAATTATCATTAATTTAACACTTTTGCTAAGTTAGATTTAGGAAATAATTTAATTATGGAAAAGTAATTTAATTAAGATGTTTGCAAAGCTTATCTTGTGAAACCTTTTTGGGGTTTTAGAGATATCGTGTTCCTTATCCTCTTATAATCATCTGAGACTAGAACACCCGTCCAGTGCTACTCAAACTAACATTTTCAAAACTGGGTCCCGCCAATAAAAAAGGGTCTTATGAGCTTATTCCTCTACTTTTTCCACTCTGAAAGAATTAAGCTGAATGGAAAACAATATAATTATCCAATCTAGATTAGAATCCTAACTTTGGATCCCATAAAACACTTCATAGAGAGAAATTTAATGACTTCTATGGAGGTACCAACAAAAGGGGCATATTCTACAAGGAAACATACATGACAATGGATGGTGCACTAAAATGGAGAGTAATGGATGTGGAAGGAGGAGGCTGCGACATATATTTGCGATAGAAAAGTGGAAAATTATAAGCCATGGTCCACTAATAGAGTGTAAGAAAAAGAGAAAGGGGATGGTAGAGAAAGTAGAGAAAGGAGTTACAATGAAGGTAGACAACCATGCTTTGTTACCATGTTATGTCAAATGGTTACTCCCAAATTTCGATTCCATTGTATTTATGAGAATAGACTTATATACCATAAAAGAGTGACCCTTGGGATTTATCTTCCAAGGTTTTTTCCTATTATAATTGTTCATATTTCCCTTAAGTTACATACTTACAAGTTATTCACCGAATCCCCAAGAATTAGGTGTCTAACAATGTTCCTGCAAAATTTATCTTCAAGTAAACCTAAATTTAAAGGTTGTTTTATTTGTTGTTTTCCAAAACAATTCCGATTTTCGAATATCTTGTCTTTTAATTAAATTATATTTTCAATTTGTACAAATATTCAAATGCTTACTTGAAAAGTTATATAAAGTCCTAAAAAGTTACAAAATGTCCTGGGTTATGAGATGTTTTAGTTTCAGGGGTTGTAGGAACTGAGGGGGTTTCTTTACGGCTTAGAGGACAAATAAAACATGAATACTCATGGAGTTTGGGTGAAGCATCCAATAACCAAGCATAGATGTATGCTTTTCTCGAAGGTTTATATTTAGCAATTATTATTTCAATTAGGTCCCTCATTATAATGGGAGATTCAAACAATGTAATTAGGCATATTACACTTGGCACTACTCTCATAGAAATGAAATACTCACATTTGTACAAATGAGTCATAATCTCCTAGCCTCACTTTCAAGTTTCTAGGCTAAACATGTCTTCAAAGATCTAAATTGTTCGTTAGAAAAAACTAAAAAATCATGTAATTTAATTATCCCCTGGAACTTTTTCAATAGATGGAAATTGGAGGGAAGCTCCAATTCCATAATCAAATTTAATGTAAACTAAAATTGGCGATAGGAAAAATTTGGCTATTATACACCAAAATTGGAGAAATGACTAGACAAGACAAGCAATCATAACTATAAGCATCATATGATCCGAGGTGACATTAGCCCCATGAGACAATAGTTGGCCCACTACAAGTCTGAAGGAACACACACTCGGTACATCATGTAGACCAATCAGGGAACACAAGCCAATGGTATATCAATCCACCAATCCCATGCGCTATATGTGTGGGATAAACATGGAAAGCCAAGTTAATATGTGGATTTGTGATGAGAGGAGTTGACCCATTAAGGGAGCCTCATTATCCTTTTCCCTTGGGAACATAATTTGAGAGAATAAGGAGCTAGAAAAGCATAAGAGCCTCAAAAGGCTCTTGTGCTTTTATAACACAAGAGGGAGTCCTGATAATGAAACTTTTGAAGTTCTTACTACAGATTCAACGTAGTAAGAACTTGAAAACGTTCACTAGTAGGACTTGCAGAATTAACAGGGGATTTTGGTGGGAAGAAAGAATATAATTAATTGGTGAAATGGATAACAAATGGAAGAAATAGCATGGTATCTTAGAAATGTAGAGAAATAAGGAAGAAATTAGATTTGGAATTGCTTTGACAAATAAAAAGGTCGATTGACTCTTAATTCATATAGGAACACTATAGGACATTTTGTCTTCTCAACATAAACAACTTCATGATCTCAAATTGAACCTCCAAGTCCAACATTTGCACAACTAGCTTTAGAGCATTATGGATGCAAAGCAAGGATATTTTCACAATGCAAGGAAAAAATCCACCTCCATGAATTGCATTAAGTCTACTCAACATGGATGCCCTGACCTCAACTAGGTAGCCCTAGAATGAGCTTCCCAATCATAGATGAGTAGGATTTAATTTTATATGTTTTTATTTTATTTTGTTTTATTATTTTTTCCAATTCATGCCTTTAAGATATGGTTTTTTTATAGATAGTTTTTTGGAATTGTATCTATATAGATACAGTTGTTGTATATTTCATGAAAAATCCATAAATTTGAAGGGTCAACTCATATTAGCCTACATATTTTCTATCCCTTTATACTTCAAGAAAAAATATAGATAACTTCCACATGCTTAGATATATTTTACTATTATAATTAAATTGTTGCTATTAAACAAGGAGAGATATTTTAGTTTGAAAATAAAACATTTTATTGTTTCTTTCCACGTTGCCACATCCCTTAAACATTGAATAAGATAGGTCACTCAATTTATTGGATAAGAAAAACCACTTAGTATCTTATAATGACATCACATTTAAGAGGATGATCCAACAACATACTATTTAAAAACCATTATCAGTGATGGGATGAATGAGATACCAATGAGATTCAAAATCCTTTTAGTATTACTATGACCCATTTCCAAATTCTTAGACTCCAAGAATCTTATGCCAACTTTTAGATTCAATTTAGAGACTGATTGACATTGTATTCACAATCAATTCCTATTTATTTTTCCTTTCTCCTACATTGATCTTTTCTTCTTACTCCCATTTTCTACTCAATCAGAAGTGAATATTGATATTTAAATGAAATAAATAAAAACTTGGAGTGGTGCATTTCCAAATATGGTTGATGATGATTTTTGAATCTCATATAATTGAAATGGATGAGAAAATTTGGGCTTATGCTTGGATTAGCCCTTGAAGAAGGCCATAAGATTCAACTTGATTGTTAATAAAATTTCCTAAGCTCTACGTAAATGTTGATTCGAGTTATTCTACGGGGGAAAAAATAACACTCTCTCCCCCTAACCTCTCTTCCTCAACACTTCCACCCCTACTTATGTTATTTTATTATTCTCCAAATTATAAGTGTTTTTGTAATGCATCACTCTCTTTGTTAAAAATATGATACCACTTTGTATAAATTTCTATTTATTTATTCCCAGTTAAATTGAACGTAGGCTAGGGCGAGCTTCAATGTTAGTTCTCAATGTTAAATCAAAAAATGATTTTGCTTCATACACATTTCTACCCTATGCATTTTGTGAGGCTTGGTTGAACTTATACACCTCGTGAGATAGTTTTTATCTGCCACAAGTGACTCCCACCCTCAACCTCTTTCCATAAAATTTGATGCAATAACTTAATAAAGACTAAACACCACACACACCAATTATCTACACATATATAAATATCGATTTATTAAATATAAAAATTTGTTGTAATAATATCACTGTTATAATATTATAAATTTGCATCCCAATATTACCTACGATTAATTGCTTGCAAAATTTACCTTCAAGAAAACGTTACCGAGTTTCGAAGATCTTGGTCTTTTACTCAAATTTTATTGACTCCAAATAATGCTCAAATGGCTACTTCAAAAGTAAGTCCAATTTTTTTTCACAAAGTCCTAGGGTAAGTGATGTTTTAGTTTGAAAATAAATCTTTCTATTATTTTCTTTGACTGCTACATCCCTACTCTTAAACATTGAATAACACAAGTCACCTGAAATATTGAATAAGACAAATTGAGATGACATTTAAGAGAACGGTCAAGCAACATAATATTCAAAAAGTCATTATCATGACGAGGATGACCTTCGTACCACTGAGGTTCAAAAAATTTATCACGATTGGCATGAACCATTTTCCCATTTTTAGAGTCCAAGAATCTTATGGCAATTTTTAGATTCAATTTAGTGATTAATTGGCATTGTTTTCACACTCGATTCCCAATTTTTTCCCTTTCTCTTAGTTTTCTATTTTCTGTTTTATACACGATCGGGAGGGAATATTGGTATTGAAATGAAATAAATAAAAAATTCAACCCTCGAGATGATTACTCCAAGAAACAGACAAGATAGTCAACCCTTTTAAGCTGCTAAAAATAAAAAAAATATATTTGGTTTAATTCATCTTTGATCCCTGGAGTGTTAAATATCTTAATGTTTTATGAGGTATATTTACATACATGTTTTATTTTTCTTTTTCTATGGTTTTGTGCACAATCAGGAGGGAATATTGGTATTTAAATGAAAAAAAAAAGCATAAACTGTAGACACTTAATCCAGTCAAGATCTAGTTAACCAATTACGCCGGTAACAACAATTTTTTTTCGTTTACTTCAATTCAGATCCTTGGAGTTCCCAATATGTTCATGTTTTATGAGGTATATTTACATCATATTAATCAAGTATATAGTCCACCATATGATATTAACCTGTTACATATAGTGGAGAAATTTATGTGCTAGCATTAGCATTGTAGCTTGTGATGGGCCACTTTTCTTGAACGGATGTGGGGAATGATCGCCAGTGTTTATGGGTGGGAAACGATACTGACTGGTTCGGTGGAGATGGGCA
>JAXQQM020076443.1:0-13679 GCA_034641835.2 Pinus albicaulis
ATATTGCTGCCAACTCTGCATTTGCACTGCAACTCCCTCTCAACTGTTGTCATTGCTACTGCAACTGAGAAGCATCTGAAATACTGAATCAATTATCTTTGTGTTGTATTTGTTTCCTAAGCATCTGACTGCTACTAGCCTCTGCACTGTCCATGGGGAATCTGCGTTGCTACTGACCCTCCCACTGAGCCTCCTGCTCTGTTGTCAACATTACTCTGCGCTACTCAGCACCTGACTGCAACTAGCTTGCAACTGTCACTCTGGAATTTGAATGCATCAAATAACACTGATCCATACTGCTACTAAATATTATGGGCCCCTATAGCAAGGTAATGATCCATGAGGAAGCCACCTCAATGGACCCTACCCAAATACGTGCAGCTCTAGGACTATAGCTCCATATTGCCCCACCTCACTCTTGGAGGTATAGCTGCAAATATGGCAAAGTCTTCCTCCAAACTATAGGACAACTTGTCTATCTCTGCAGATGTTGCTGCCTGGTCCTGCTTGTGAAAATTCCTAGATCTGGAATCCTACTGCAACAACTGATGATAATTCTTCTATTTGTTAATTCCTTGAACAAATTATTTACTGTGTTCTACAGTAAATATCGAAAACTCATACACCACAGCCTTCACAAAATTAATTGTGGAAAATAAATAAGTGTTGAAACAAGATTTGAGCAAGAATAACTCATAGACACATGACACCATTATTTTTGGACCAATGTCCCTGGAAAAACCCAATGCAGGAAAACTGGTGCAGCAATCTAGGATTCCTTGCTGGCCATCCACACAAAGAATTTGACTGACAAAGAGCTAGTGAGGTTACCTCACACTGACACTAGAAAGTTGAACTGGCCAAACTCTGAGCTAATGAGCCCTACGTTGCCTCTGCGCAGTCTCTGCGTCACTCTGTGTGGGGACTGCGTCACCTCTGTTAGTTTGCTCTTCTGCTGGTTGGATCTAACCTTCTGGCCCCTTCCGATCTCACACCCCGACTCTCTTGCACTAGATCTAACTGATCCTCAGCTAAATCACGGATCTCCTCAAGGCTGTTGCGCAGCCACTAGTGGCTCTATGTAGTTGCTACACTGCCTCTCTGCATACTGCTCTCTATCTTCTCTACGATGTATTCCCAGCTCAGGAAAATCTCCGACCGACAATTATCCCTACCCCTCTCTACGAGAACCCTCTTCATAGATCTCCCTAAGCACTGCTCACTAAATAATTTCGATCTTTGGATTATTTCTCCGTCTCGATATATTTTCCAAATGATCCATCAAGTCTTTATAATCTTCTTGTTGAGTCTTCAACGACCGAGATTAAATCGTTAATCAACGACTAAGATTAACTTCACTTGATCTCTGACTTTTCTAGAAGATTCACACTCTGTTTTAATTAATATCCATTAATTATTTTAATTTCCTAAGTTTAGACTTAGGGTCCCATTAAAAATAATTAACTATTCCCATAAAACATAATCTGAGTGGAATTTTCCAAAATCCTTTATGGGTTCTTTGGAGTACATGTGCCTCTTTGAAAATTTTGAGACTTAGAGCACATCCGATGCTACTAGAAATCAACCTAAGTCACTCCGATACGGATATGGATACGAATTCGCTGACACGGCACGGGTGACCTTTAATGATACGGATACATTACGTTATATATTATTTTATTAAAAATATATATATATATTAATATATTTAAAATTAGATATTTTTTGCACAAATTCATACAAAATTCATTGATTCAAACATAGATATTAGATATTCATGAGTCATACATCATCATTGATACTATAATACAAATTACAATGAATCATGATACATTGATACACCATACATGATACAATCATCAAATTTACTCAGAAAGACAAGATTGAAGATAGTAAGATACTGTAGTTTTTTCATTAAGTCATCATAATCAAAATGTGTTACATAACAAGTTAACAACACTTCCAATGGCAAATAGAAATAGAAAATACAAAATCAACTACAGTCTACAAGACTACAAGCCTGAAGCCTCAATGAGTCAGAGTCATCAATCCTCATAATCAGCATCACTGTCGAAATCCTGATCATCATGCTCACCACTGCTCTCCTCTGCCTCTGATGCATCCTCCTCCTCTATCATCTCTGCATCTGCTGGAGTGGAGGATGACCCCTCTAATCCATCATCAAATTTGACAGGCTCTAGCATTGGCGCATTGAGATCCAAGTTGGCCAATGCCAACTCAACACCGCTGTCCAGACCCATATCATCAGGAAAGACATCCCACATCTTTGTCTTTCCCTTCAACCACTCCTCCCTCTGCCTGTAGATGAGACGAAGGTTGGTGTGCACATACACCATTGTCTCTGCCCTGGACTGCTCAAGCCCGCTCCTCTTCACACTTAACTAAATGCAAAATATAGAGGGACAATGCACTTATCGGATGCCCGAATCTCTTCAAAAGAACACACTTGCTCCTTGCTCACACTAGTTCTCACTTCACAAATGAAACACAAATGAAATAGGTGAGAAAATAAGAGAGAAAAGCCACACTTTATAAAAAAAAATCGCGCGATTTGGTTGCCGCGGGCCCGGCCGTACCCGGCAGGAGTGGCCACGGAGTGTCCGGACGGAGTACAGTCGGGACACGACGTGTCCCTTTTCGGACACGCCGTGTCCCGACCGTACTCCGTCCGGACACTCCGTGTCCTTCAAATTGGGGCCGAATCCGACACCTAGAGGTGTCCGACACGGGGATACGGGGATACGAGGGCATTTTAGGAGTATCCGGTTACTTGTGGAAATCAACACTCCTCTTTAGCTAGAATAGCTCTGCCAATACATCCCACCGAAGTATTGCTCGATTCTCGCAACATTTCTCCGTGACCGCGTTGATGTTCCGACATCGTTTACCCAACAACACCGTGTTGGTGTGCAGCAGTACTACTATTGACCCCGTTGCATCGTCACGCCTCTCATTCGCATTGCAACTCGTTGCTCATCAGATCAAAAAAGCATCCAAGTTCTCAAGGTCATTCTCAACAAAGTGTTCAACATTATGCATTCCTGTGAATGGAAATTTGATTGTTGCTAGTCTCTCGCACCGTCGTCGACTCGCAGATCGTGCCTCCTTCACCGTTACCGCCTCTACCTCCTGCTGCCACTACCAAGGCGATCTCTAGCCACCTACACCGTCACTATAAAAGGAATATGTAACTAGGTTTGGTCTTCATAATGACTTGTATTTATGAATTTATGTAATGAAGAAGACAAAGATAATAAAAATGTATTTTGTAATGCTTGCCTCATGGGTTTCCTGAGCAAGGAGTTTTATTATAGGTCAAAGAATTCTTCTTGATGTCTTTAGGGGTTTGTCATCTTGTCATAAATGTATAATTTAGAGTCATGTATATGAAGTGATGTTACACTTGTAAAGACAATTTGTATTCACCAAAACCTGGTCAAAAGTACTCCTTGAAGGCAACTCGAAGATGTTGGAGATACTCCTTGTAAAGTCAGCTTGAAGATGCTGGAAAGGTCGGCTCAAAAATATGTCACAACAGTTCACTGATAGGTCGGCTAATTACAGGGATGAACAACTATAAATAGCCCAGTAAACTTCGCATAAATCACAACAACAGAGTTCGAACATTTCTAAAGATTTCAGACAGAAAATAGGACGGATTTGTGGTATTGCAGGAGACATATATGCGAAGGAGAGAAGGTGTATTGGTGCATAAAAGAAGAGATACCCTAGTGAAGAAAATATGATGTACAACGAAGGATTAGGACTTTGTATTTGAGTCTAAGTCTGTAATATGAATCCAAACTACAGTGAGGAGAGAAGACTGCCATCAATTCAGAGGAGAGGCAGTGCTAGCCTCTGAATTGATGATACTTCCTATTTCGTAAAAGGTTATACAGCGAAGGCAAGAAGGAATATAATAGCGATAAAGGACTCTCTTTTTTGGGTCAAAAGACATCACAGTGACTTCAGGAAGGCCGAGAGTAACTGCAGGAAGTACAATACTGTAACTTAGTGCGAGGAGAGGAGGCATCTCGATGAAGTATTGCACAGTGATTGGAAGGTCGAGTTCAATCCATCAAAAGAAGAACATCAATTAAAGATCGAGTTCTCTAGTATTGGTGCAGAACGATGCAGAAAAGGAGATCAGCATAACGAGCCAAGAAAAGAGTAGTGACAAGGTCTTGGAGGCATATAAGGTTCAAGGGTCTGTGTCATGGTCATGCTACTTGTCATCTAAAAGTATATAAGAAGAATCACTTGCAGGTTTTCCTCTCCAAGAGGGAGAGGTTTTGGCCCTGGCTTGAAAAGCATAAAACTCGTGTCTCTTGTGTTTTGATAATTGGCTTGATAAAAGACATAATAAGCTAATAAAGAGAAGATCTAAGTAAGAGAAATAAGTTCACAAATAATTATCAAGTAGAGAATTGAATTAAACTATGCCCTTCCAAATTCTCAACATGGTATCAGAGCTAAGGTGTTGAAGACATAGGGCTACTTGACAAGGAGACACTCAAGGATCAAAGAGCAAGAATCAATTTCTTTAGAAAGCATCAAAGTAAAATTCAAAGTCTACATTGAAAATTCAAATCAGTTTGCAAGGAAACCCTCAAGTCATCTCAAGGAGACCTTCAACCTTATTCAAAGGATCCACACATCAAGGAGGTCATCTTTGCCATCAAAGATTCTTGATATTGGAAACATTATTGGAAGACACATCATCAAGCACCATCCAACAATATCCAACACCATTAAAGACATCATCATTCTGAAGTAATCATCAAGACATCGTTGATCATCAAGGATCCAAGATCACCTACCTCCCTTGAAGAAATCAATCTAAGAGGGAGTTCCTGCCATCATCATCATCATCCAAGACGCTGATATAAGGAAGAAATCAATCTACACAAGAAATTTCTATGACCTCATTTGAATCTGTCAAAATGACTTATTGCAAAGATAGCAACAAATTGGCTGGGTCATCAAACTTTTGTGCATGGAAGAAAATGACAGATTTAAATCTAATTTAAAATGAAGTTATGGGTTACATCAAAGGATCTACAACTCAACCTGCAAAAGAAGATGCTTCAGCTCATGCCAAGTACATGAAGGGAGAAATAAGAGCCCAGAGGATTCTCATAGAATCCATTAAGGACTCACTCATAGCATATTCATCAAAACTAGAAACTGCAAAAGAAATATATAAAAAGTTGGTGGAGTTATTCTTTGTAAGTATTGCAGGAGAAGTAATCTCTCTGAGACAAGAACTATACAAGATGAAATTGTCAAGAGAGGAAGGAATCACTTCATACTTTATGAGGATTTATGAAATACGACACTAGATGCAGTAATTGGGAGAAGTAATGTCTGATAGTGAAATGACTACAGTGGTGTTGAATGCTCTACCAAAAGAATGGGGTAACTTCACTTCAAGCTTATATGGGAAGAAAGAAGCAACACCATTCTAGGATTTATGGTCTCTGTGTAAAATAGAGGCAACAAGATTGAAAGCCAAAGCTTATACAGGACCAAGTGAAAGGAATCAAGCCCTTGTAGCCATGTTCAGGAAGAAAGAAAGACTTGGTAAATTTGGTCCTCAGAATAAAAGAAGAAATATGGAAAAAGTACGATGCTTTGGATGTAATGAACTTAGGCATTATAAAAGGGATTGTCCTAAATCTGGAAAGGACGAGAAAAAAGGAAGAAGCCCATGTAACAGAAGAAAGGGAAGAACCTGATGCAAAGAAATCTAAGAAACAAGAAGCGACAAATCTCTGCTATGATTGAGATCATCTTCATCTTTAAGAGGTTTCTGTCGATTGTAAAATAGTATGTTAGGAAGCATTGTACATCAATGCAACACTCCAATAGCATCATCATAGAAGCATGGAAAGAGCACTTGTCATAAGAGAATGTTCGCAATACAACTATGCTATGAAAGAAGTGGTTGTTGGGAACCTCACTGATAACAACATTGATGGAAGGTAGTCATCTAGATCAAGGGTCATCTATGGAAACAGGTGCTGAAATTTTTCTAATGGAGCCCTCTTTGGATTCACTGGTTAGGAAGAAAGCAAAAGGTTTCATCAGGAATTATATCTTACAGAATTATGGGATTAGGATATGATGACATATTGATGAAGCAGGTCAAGAGAATGAAATTCTTCATTCTAGGGAAATTTGTTGCAGGATGACTCAAAAGAAAAGGAGATGAGGTACATATATTTATATGTTGACACTGGATGCTAGGAAGTCATGTCATATGGTTGCAGGTGATGGACTTCTACCTTTAGAAGTATGATCAAAGAAAGGAGAATTTCTTCCAATACACAGGTTGTTAATAACAAATGAAATCAACAAAATATGTCCTCATATGGAATATGAGGTGGTTGTATACAAACAAGGAACTGCATACTGGAAGTTCCTGGGAATGAAGTAAAAACTGTGTGAAGAAATAAAAGAAGAGATCGTGAAGAGCAACCATGATAAGATGCAGCTATCATCCGGAAGCCAAGAAGATTTGATCGAAAGATCTCCTAGGAAGATATGTAGACTTTGATAGAAGAACGATAAAGATGAAGACCCTTGGCAATATATATATTTAGGAGATGTGTCAACCCGTATGAAGGATGTCGATGCCTACAAGAAGGTACCATGGTAAAAGATCATCACTGAGGTAAATTTTGATTTAAAAGTTCACATGTATATGTTTATCTAGATAAGTTTATGCAGGGCTACCAAACATATGGAAGGATGAAATATCCTTGGAAGAAATATGATTCGAAGGAAAACAGCATGGCATGAAGACGGACCAAATGAGAAAGGCTGATGAATCACTTTTTGATAGGTGACATGACTCATGGATGAAAGTGATGGATGATCTGTGCCCTATGAAGCTATCCCAAAGTTGAAGACTCCTCAAAATCGAAGAAAATCATGACATCTAAGGGAGGAGTTCTTCATGAGTAGCTGGGTGTCTAACTATTGTTGTTGCAGGTCCTTGGTTAAGAGGGAGCTCGCTGGTAAGTTTCTTACTTGGAAGAAACTTGGTAATTCCTAAGAATGAGCTTAGGTACATTCCTTATATAGGAATGAGTACATTCGCTTATGGAATAGGTCCTCCCTAGTTGAGAGGGAGATATAGACACATCACTCTCGTCTTCAACTGGGAAAACAAAATGGAGGATTGGGTAATCATCTGGCATCTGATACTCTTTGAGAATGTGATAGGGCATTCAAGATAAGAGTAGTCGTGGACCGATATTCTTTGAGGGCTAGCTACCCAAGATAAGAATATTCCAGGAAGGTCATACTTTGTGAACACCCGGTTGGAGTATGTACCTTGGAGAGACAATGAAAATGGTGTCTATAAATCATGTGTCTCGCCAAGGTTGTAGCCCATTGTCTCGTTGAGAGATGGGGTTGTTATTCAAGGCCTTGCGCTAAGACAATGTTAGTTGATATGATGCTATAAAGATGCGATTACCAATCTGATTCTTCTTATGAGATTCTTCATATCGAAAGTAACCATGTACCATTATGAATACCTCCCTAGTTAAGAGGGAGTGTTGGAAAGTGTAACTAGGTTCGATCTTCACAATGACTATGTAATTATGAATTTATGTAATGAAGAGGAAAAAGATAATAAAATGTATTTTTGTAATGATTGCCTCATGGGTTTCATGAGCAAGGAATTTTTATTATAGGTCAATGACTTCTTCTTGATGTATTTTAGGGATTTGTCTTTTAGAGCCGTGTATATGAAGTGTTGTTACACTAGTAAAGACAATTTGTATGCTCCAAGACCTAGTCAAAAGTACTCCTTGAAGGCAGCTCGAAGATGCTGGAGATACTCCTTGTATAGTCAGATTGAAGATGCTGGAAAGGTTGGCTCAAAAATATGTCACAACAATTCACTAATTACAGGGACAAACAACTATAAATAGCCTAGTAAACTTTGCATAAATCACACCAACAGAGTTCGTACATATCAGAAGATTTCAAACAGAAAATATGATAGATATGTGGTATTGTAG
Organism: Pinus albicaulis; assembly: GCA_034641835.2. NCBI lineage: Eukaryota > Viridiplantae > Streptophyta > Pinopsida > Pinales > Pinaceae > Pinus > Pinus albicaulis. Next base: position 8,058 of record JAXQQM020076443.1, read on the forward strand.
GAGACATATATGCGAAGGAGAGAAGGTGTATTGGTGCATAAAAGAAGAGATACCCCAGCGAAGAAAAGAGGATGTACAACGAAGGATTAGGACTTTGTATTTGAGTCTAAGTTTGTAATATGAATCCGAATTGCAGTGAGGAGAGAAGACTATCAACAATTCAGAGGAGAGGTAGTGCTAGCCTCTGAATTGATGATACTTCCTATTTCGTAAAAGGTTATACAACTAAGGCAAGAAGGAATATAGTAGTGATAAAGGGCTCTCTGTTTTTGGGTTAAAAGACATCACAGTGACTTGAGAAAGGTCGAGAGTAATTGCAAGAAGTACAATACTGTAACTTAGTGCAAGGAGAGGACGCATCTTGGTGAAGTATTGCACAATGATTGGAAGGCCGAGTTCTCTAGTATTGGTGCAGAATGGTGTAGAAAAGGAGATCAGCATAAGGAGCCAAGAAAAGAGCAGTGACAAGGTCTTGGAGGCATACAAGGGTCAAGGGTCTGTGTCATGGTCATGCTACTTATCAACAGAAAGTCTATAAGAAAATTACTTGCGGATTTTCCTCTCCAAGAGGGAGAGGTTTTGGCCCTGGCTTGAAGAGCCTAAAACTTGTGTCTCTTGTGTTTTGATAATTGACTTTATGAAAGACATGATAAGCTAATAAAGAGAAGATCTAAGTAAGAGAAATAAGTTCACAAGTAATTATATAGTAGAGAATTGAATTAAACTATGCCCTTCCAAATTCTCAACATGGTATCGGAGCTAAGGTGTTGAAAACATAGGGCTACTTGACAAGGAGACACTCAAGGATCAAAGAGCAATAATCAATTTCTCTCGAAAGCATCAAAGCAAAATTCAAAGTCTACATTGAAAATTCAAATAAGTTTGCAAGGAAACTCTCAAGTCATCTCAAGGAGACCTTCAAACTTATTCAAAGGATCCACACATCGAGGAGGTAATCTTTGCCATCAAAGGTTCTTGATATTGAAGACATTGTTGGAAGACACATCATCAAGCACCATCCAACACTATCCAACACCATTGAAGACATCATCATTCTGAAGTAATCTCGATGGCCTGAGGCGCTGATCCTACAACTGCCAGTTGATCTCGGTTCTCCTGAAGTCTAGGTAGGAACGGATCAATACGCTTGCCCTTTTGCATCCTTGTAGAACGCAACTTCTCCTCCAAGAACATTTATGTTGCTCGGTAGATCCCTGATATACTGTCTCCAAGCCCTGCCACATCTCTCTAGCTGTCACTTTGTTGGTGATGTGACATACGACATGATCCCTCACTCCGTCGAGGATCAAACGTTTTGCCTTTGCCATATCTTTCTTGTATGGTTTTAGTGGATCTACGTCTACTGGTACAACTACCACACCATCGATGAAAGCTTGGAGATCATGTTCATCTAACAAGCATCTAATCCTAGCCTTCCAGATCACATAGTTAGAGGCTCCCTCCAACTAATCTTGATCTCACAGCCCGCTTGCTGCCATTTTTGCTGACTGAAAAGGAAAAAAATGTCAAACTAACTCCCTCTCTCTCTCCTTTGCGCAACTGTTGGCCTGGCCTACACACTCCCTGCTAGAGATGGTAGATCTGCCACTCAATACTGCTGCTCAGCTATCAAGAATTAGAATTCCTCGGCTAGGAATTCCCTGAGGAAGAAAATTCCTTCAACCATGCCTTCAGCTATTCTCTGCTGACATTTTTTGCACCAGCAATCACTGTTACACAAAAACTTTGTCCCACTAGCTTGCTGACCTGCGTTGAATCTACTGCGCTACTCCCTCTGCCTCTGACAAACTGTAAACTGGAAAACCCTACGTCTCTGTCGACTCACTCGAAGAGCTTTCCTTGTAGATCTAGCCCTCTTGGCTTAGACTGCGCAATCACTGGGGAGATTGATTTGTTGCTTACGCAACTCTTTGATCGCATACTTCTTCTTCAACGTTGGATCTACTGGATCTTCTCTCTTTCTCCTCGTGCACTGCTAAACAAGCTCTAATTCCATGTGAAAATTCCTAGATCTGGAATCCTGATGAGAATTCTTCTATTTGTTAATTCCTTGAACAAATTACTTATTGTGTTCTACGGTAAATATTGAAAACTCATACACTACAGCCTTAACAAAATTAACTGCGGAAAATAAATAAGTGTTGAAACAAGATCTAAGCAAGAATAACTCATAGACACATGACACCCTTATTTTTGGACCAATGTCCCCGAAAAAACCCAATGCGGGAAAATCGGTGCAACAGCCGAGGGTTTATTTATTATGCAGTAATTTTGAATACAATTTGGGATGGCCTTGTTGGCCATCCACAGAGAGAATCTAACTGACAAAGAGCTAGTGAGGCTACCTCACACTAACACTGGAAAGTTGAACTGGCCAAACTCTGAGCTGATGAGCCCTACGCAGTCTCTGCATCACTCTGCATGGGAAGTGCGTCACCTCTATTAGTTGGCTCTTCTGCTGGTTGGATCTGACCTTCTGGCCCCATCCAGTCTGACACCTCGGTTCTCTAGCACTAGATCTGACTAATACTCAACTGAATCACAGATCTCCTCACGGCTGCTACGCTGCCAATGCTGGCTCTGCGTAGTTGCTACGCTTCCTCTCTGTGTACTACTCTCTGTTCTCTGCGGTGTATTCTTGGCTCAGGAAAATCTCTAACTCGCAATTATCCCTGCCCCTCTCTGCGAGAACCCTCTTGATCGATCTTCTCCCTGAGCACTTCTCACCAAAGAATTTCGATCTCTGGATTCTTTCTCCATCTCTATGTATTTTCCAAATGCTCCATTAAGTCCTTCTTATAATCTTCTTGTTGAGTCTTCAATGACCGAGATTAAATCGTTAATCAACGGATAAGATTAACTTGACTTGATCTCTGACTTTTCTAGAAGATTCACACTCTGTTTTAATTAATATCCATTAATTATTTTAATTTCCTAAGTTTAGACTTAGGGTCCCATTAAAAATAATTAATTATTTCCATAAAACATAATCTGAGTGGAATTTTCCAAAATCCTTTTTGGGTTCTTTGGAATACATGTGTCTAAGCCTCCCTGCAAATTTTCAAACTTAGAGCACATCTAATGCTACCAGAAATCAACATTGCTTCTCCTTTTCCTTCTTCCTTTAAGGACACTGAGTATTGTAGTAGCCAAACTCATCATACCTGAAGCACTTGACCTTAGATAGGTCTTCTTTTTCTTCTTCCCCCTTGTCCCTAATTGGGACCCTTTGATGTAAAGACCACATTCTCCTCCTCCTCACATTTCGAACCTTTATTGTTGCTTCCACTAATGGAGGTCTTCACAAGTGCTCGCCTCATCTCCTCGTGTTGCAGCTCTGACTTGTGAAAATTTCTATCTTGAAATTCTACTGCAGTAACTGATTTATTTCTTCTACTTATATTTCTCAATAAGTTATTTACAAAACCCTTCAGTAAACAACGAAATAAATTCTACTGCAGTTATCACATAATTACATAGATAAAAGAACAGTGAAATGCAAGCACAAGAATCAATCACATCAGCACATTTGTTTTTGGACAATTGTCCCTGGAAAAACCCAATGTGGAAAAACCGGTGCCGCAGATGAGGGTTTATTTATTATTCTTTAGCAACAATCTCTTTACAAGGAATGATTTGTAGAAACATGGAGAAACATTTATGGAAACACCTGAGATAATTTTCCTCCAGTCACTGGAGAAATTTTGACACCCTGGAGACCCTTCGATCTTCATTGTGTCATCTTTGCATCCTCTTCTATGTGAGGACAACATCCTCAGCTGCATTGCCTCTCTGTGTTGTCCCTTTGCGTTGTCTCTTTGTTGCTCTACGTCCCTCCTTCTCAATCTCTCACTGTTGTTGAAACCCTCCTCGTCCTTCACCCTGCAACTCTCCCTCTGAAATCGAACTCTTCTCCGGGACTATCGACTTCCCTCGGGTTACTGAGTCTTTGCCTGGCTTGTCTCTAAAAGACCCACAAGTCTTCATTTATACTTTTCCTGTTGATAAATCAACAGTTGTGATCTAATTTTTAATCAATGGCTAAGATTAAAACATACTTGATCTTCGTCACTTAGAAGCTTCTCACCCACATTTAAATTAATTCACTTTAATTATTTTAATTCCCTAAGTTTTAACTTAGGTTCCATTAAAAATAATTAATTATTTGAATAACTTGCATTCTGGGTGGAATTTCTCCAAACGATTTCTGAGTCCTGGAGATATCATGTGTTCTAGCCCCTCCACAAAAATTCGGAGCTAGAGCACATCCGATGCTACCAAAAAATCAACACTCCTTCTTAGCGAGGAATGTGCTCTAGCAATACTTTCCACTAGAAGCATCACACTGATCCACGACATCGGTCCTCTGCGTTGTTGATGCTCGGTCTACTGCCCCTCATCTGTTGCGCTGCTGCTGTTTACACTGCTGCCCACAACACTTCCACTGTCAAGTGCTGCATTATCTGCTTCTACTGAAACGGATTCTCAACCATCCCCATCTTCTCCCTGAAATAAACAAACTTTGTTCTCCCAAGGGCCTTGGTGAGAATGTCTGCCACCTGTTCTCCTGTAGGAGTGTACTGTAACTGTATTGCACCCCACCAGACACGGTCTCTGATAAAGTAACACCTGATGTCAATGTGCTTCGATCGATTATGAAAATCCAGATTCTCAGACAACTTGATACAAATCTGATTATCACACATGATATTGGCCACTTCCATCTTTCTCCTGAATAGATTCACAAGCAGCTTTCTAAGCCATATGGCTTCACACGAAGTTGTGCTTGCTGCCATATATTCTGGTTCAGCTGAGTTCAGTGCTACGGATTTTTGTTTCCTGCTGCACCAGGAGGTCATTCGTGATCCAATACTGAAACAGTACCCTAGGTACTTTTCCAGTCTACTGAACTTCCTGCCCAATCTGCGTCAGTGAATCCACTTAGTCTGATGTCATTGTCTCGGATGTATTTTAATCCATGCTCTGTTCCCTGTATATATCTGAGAACATGCTTGGTTGTTGCCCAGTGTGCCCTCTTTGGTTCCACCATGAACTGACTGAGGGTGTTGACTGCATAGCAGATGTCTGGCCTGATTTTAACCAGATACATAAGAGATCCTATGAGCTATCTGTACAAGGCGGGGTCTACTTCTTTGTCGTCAGACACATCAATCTTTTCCCAGTTGGTAATCATTGGAGTAGCCATGGGTCTACAATCTTGCATCCTAATTCTCTTCAGAATTTTTGCAGCATATCTCCCTTGTCCAAGGAAGATTTCACCCTTCTGCTGCCAAACTTCCAACCCCAGGAAATAATGCATCACCCCAAATCCTTCATGTCAAATTTTGCTGCCAAACATCCAACCCTAAGAAATAATGCATCACCCCAAATTCTTCATGTCGAATTTTGCTACCAGGTTCTCCTTACAGTCCTTGATTGGCCTAGATGAACCTGTCAGAAACAATTCATCTACATATAATACTAGTATTAGAGGCTCATTCTCTATTGTCAGATAGAAGATATTGGGATCTGTGTCATTGTTGACAAATCCCATCTTCTGTAAGTAACCATCAATCCGACCATACCAAGCTCTAGGTGCTT